>JAUELF010256023.1:0-11608 GCA_031471495.1 Clinocardium nuttallii
GTACAGTATATATATATGAGCCGTCCAAAAACTAAGTAAACTTATATGTACAGTATATATATATATGAGCCGTCCAAAAACTAAGTAAACTTATATGTACAGTATATATATATGAGCCGTCTAGCAAGAAAACCAATGTGGATACTGAGTAAGGTATCAACCCTGATCCGCCTACGCATGTCGCGCAGGCTAACCCGGACAGACACGTGTCACCTCCTGTGGATTTTCTGTTTCAGGAATCATTACTCTATACATTTATCCCCCTGAGACGGAATGTATCGGCCCGGCTCAGACTGATCTGGTCAATACATTACGCAGATGCCATACTGTTGGTTTTCTTGCCGGCCGGCTCATTTTCGATTTTGACCAATTTAAAGTCTTACCTAGAGCACATACATTCAGCGCAGAAAAACCTATTTTAAGACGCAGATATCCATTTGAATTTACTTTCATATTTTTGCAAATATGTTTTCAAAGTCGTTTGCTGTATATTTTTGAATGTGGGAAAGGGGGGGTTGAGAAAAGAATACACCTAAAATATAAACATAAATAAATCATAGCATTCAGCAATTGATAGATTGGCAGAGGGCTAGATAAGAGGGAGTGAGCACACACTATTTCTCTTATTTCTTATTTCTCAACAAAACCCTATGTTGTGGGTACTCAACAGAATCGTCTGACTGAGACGATTCTTTTGAGTTTCCACGACATTGGATTTAAATGTCAAAACAGGATTTTAGAACATGAAAAATGGCCGTTATCTAGAGCTCCGGATTTGTATCTACGCAATACGCCACGGTTGGTATTTTCTGTAGCGCGATTTGTTTATCACATGGACAGTATTAAGTATGACTTCACAAATTGGTTTTCCTTGTTTCATAATTGATTTGCAAGGAAAAAACACAACATATTACAAAAGATATTTGTCGCTCGAAACTGAATTCAAAATAGACACTTCTTAATGAACCATGCCACAGTAAAAGATGTATGTCTATCAATAATCTGTCGGTTCAGATTCATTGTTTTCTGTTTTTAAGCGACGCTCTGCGTGTACCATTCTTAGGACATTTGCAATCAATGCAGATCAAGATCAACCAGCGCATTAACATAACTAGATTGGCCTTTAGTTTTTCCCGCCGCTGTCAACAGCTAAGGTCATATAGGGACGGACAGAAGAGATGCTATTGATCTCACACCTCACATTTGAGCCGTCCTGCGTAAGACTGGTCCGGGCCGACACATTTCGTCTCAGGGGGATGGAGGTATAGAGTAATGATTCCTGAAACAGGAAATCCACAGGAGGTGAAACGTGTTTGTCCGGGTAAGCCTGCGCGGCACGCTTTGGCGGATCAGGGTCTATGCTTAGGCGGATCAGGGTCGACACTTTACGCAGAGTCCATAATGTTGGTTTTCTCGCGAGACGGTTCATTTACATTGAGATTAAATTTTGAATATGAGACATGATACCAATACCGCACAACATACTGTTCTAAAATAAGTCATAGAATGTTTCAAGAATGTTCTGTAAACTATTGTTAACGTGGATCATTTAGCACGGATGCATACCCAGGTGTACGCTTGTGATAATTACGCTAAGGTTGTTTTTACTGGAACACTGCTTATTTCCGGTTAAATAGTGTCGACATTAACAAATCTGGTATCCGTGTCTGTCTATCCTAGCAAATGCACACTGTTGTGATTGGCTTTTACACTTTTTAAGGTGTTCAGGTATTTACAAACAATCTAAAGTCCAATGATAAAACTTCTTTATAAAATGGCCCAGTTCTTACGGAAATCGACCGACAGGAACAAAAGTTGACTTTACGTAAATGAATTGAGCCGTCAAATGATGTTTTTAAATTGTACGCAAGCCCCTCTGTTCATTTTGTTATGGTTTAGTTTATATTTCACGCATGCTTGAGATTCATTGTTAATTGTCATGTTTAGATATTACAAGCATGAACGAATATTTTCCACATTTTCTATCGATGTTTCACACCGTTTCATCATTGATTTAACCCTTTGCCTGCTGGAACTTATAGTGTGAAACATATGCAGAACAGAACATCGTTTATTTAGGATGGTTTAACCAATATTTTATTTAGTTATTTCCGAAATACAATACAATTCATGAATATATTTTCTAGGGCCGAAAAAATAGCTACAGCTTATTCTGAATATCTCCCTTAATTTCTGTTGACGTGTACGAACGGAGAAGTAAAAAGCAGTGATTCCTACAAGTTTTTTGAGGAACACATGGGGTAACTAATTTATGAATATAGATGTAACTACTGCACGCCTTAAGTTGTATAGTCCCACGTAATTTAAACGTTTTATGGTGGACACATTTATCACAGGGATGTGCTCCTCTAAAAATAAATATGATCCTATGCATAAACATCAACGTTAATATTTATACACAGGGTCATATTTATTCTTAGAGGAGCACGTCCCTGTGAATATATCAACCTATCTTTACTATCTATGCATACCAGACAATGTTAATACCGGAAACACCCTTACCATTAGCGCCGTGGACAAACAATGCACTGAGTACATCCGGGTTCTTTTTTAACTCACAAGCCCTTTCGGCGCTGAGTGATTGAGCGTCGTCGCACTGTGAAAACCAACTGTTGGGAGTTTGTGACTAGAGGAGAGCCAGATCAGTCAGCGCACCCTCGCAGTCTGATCTGACTCCGCACAAGAACTGTTTGTCAATAAGTGATAGAAGGTTTTTCAAAACGTCTGTACAACAGTATACATTCGGATACCTAGCACGGATGCCCAGGCAGGTTGGCTTGTATGACACGTGTAATAAATACGTCAATGTTGGTTTTCGCAGGGCACGCCACTATTCATATATGAGCCGTCCCGCGAGAAAACCAACATAATGACATCTGCGTAATGTATCGACCAGATCAGCATGCGCAGTCCGCGCAGGATAATCCGGGCCGACACATTCCGTCACAGGGTGATATATGTATAGAGTACTGATTCCTGAAACAGAAAATCCATAGGAGGCGACAAGTGTCTGTCAGGGTCCACAATGTAGGTTTTCTCGCGGGACTGCTCATATATGGATTTACTATATATATGTAGTATTATTTTTCTTGGATATCTACAAATGTATTAAGCGATTTATGAGTGCAGATTTGGATATGAAGAAATTGTCTCTTGCTAACTCGGATATAAATATTCATAGCTATTTTATAACACTATGTAGATTCTTTTCACTGTTTTGTATATTACTAGTCATTTGCAGGTTTTTTTTATACATCTCTTTTTATACGAAATTCTGTCAGTTCAGATTGCCTCGTCCTTTTTGGTTTTCGCAATTTCGGCCATTTACACATGTCGATAATAACAGAAATAAATAGGAGCAAATTGGTTCACAATCAGTTGTTAATTAAAGTAGTTATCAATGTTGTGTTAAAACTATATATAAAGTAATTGTTTTTCTGGAATATTAATTTTTTATCAGGAAAATAGAGCCCAGATCGGATCAATTACTTGATAGTATTGATGACTTTCAAACATTTGCGCTCAGGGTTGTATATTCTGATACGAGTGAACATGTGGACAAGATGATCTGATCCTACACATTACAAACAATCTTATCTTACGTTAACCCTTTCTTATGCACAGCTCATATATGGACACTGAGTTGATACGGGTGTGCTTTTAAATAAAATGATTTTTTTACCGAATTTTCTATTTTTAGCGACGAGGTATCTTCGCCCCCGGTACTACATGTCCAGGATTTAATCCATATGTCAGGTCGAAAGTTATGTCAGATTTCCCGAAAATACTCAAAATAATACGATAATTATCTTAGATCTGTTGAGGATAAACCAATTAAAAGGCCATATGAGCCGCCCCGCAAGAAAACCAACATTATGGCATCTGCGTAATGTATCGACCAGGTCAGCCTGCGCTGTCCGCGCAATCTGATCCGGGTCGACACATTCCGTCTCCGAGGGATAGAAAACTGTTTCTTGAAACAGAAAATCCACAAGAGGTGAAAAGTGTCTGTCCAGGTAAGCCTGCACGGCATGTTTACACTGATCAGGGTCGATACTTTACGCAGAGACCACAATGTTGGTTTTCTCGCGAGACGGCTCATATTCTGTCCGCTCCCTACGTGGTATTTTACTATTTGGTTTCAGACCAGGCATTGTGAGTATATATAATACACGTTCAGCAACGATTGATTTGAAATCGACATTGGATTCTTACATTCATAAATTAGTAATAATCAAAATCGTTTTTGTAAATCTCATCCCTAATTATTGATAGATAGCACTAAAGACAATTCACTGATCCATTCTGAAATTATTTTTACAACATTTGCGAACAACACATGATAAGATCAACCTGCATATTCGGACAGTCTGATTTCCGTCTGGTATTGTTCGTTATTAATTAAGTCAATATATGAGCCGTTCGCGAGAAAACAAACATTAGCCTCGAAGGCTAACCCGGGCAGACACTCTTCGCTTTCTGTGGATTTTCTGTTTCAGGGATCATTACTCTATGAATGTGTCACCCTGAGACGGAATGTGTCGGCCCGGATCATGATATGGGTCAATACATTGTTCATGCAAAGACTCGTGCGTGCATCCACTTCATTCCAGTTGTATATACCAAAACCTAACTTGGAAATATATCGAAATACATTCATATTTTCCGGTTCATCAATTTGGAATTCCCTTCCTTCATATATTTAAAACTCAACGTCTATTCAGCATTTCAAATCCCAATATTTACGTTTGATATACCAATCTAAATTCGATGATAACTGTAGTACAATTGTATTTCATGAAACTATGAACACTCTTTAGATCTGTGGCTGTTCTACGATACAGTAATAGACATATCAGTTTTAAGTCCATATTTATATACGCATGTATAATTGTAATATTGAGTTGTTCATATGTAACACACGTTTGTTCATGTTTCGTTCCATTTTGTTTATGTGTGAGACCCTCATGGAAGATTGACTTGCATACATGTACTATGTCAAAGTAGTTTCCTCTCTAAATAACGCCTTTACATTACGAAGAGTCCATATTGTTAGGGTTTTTCCTTATATGGTAGCATCCGAAAGATGAATTGAGTTGTTAGGTGATTTATACAAATCGTAATTGTCTGAAGGGTTAACTAACTTTTCTTTTTCATTTAAATTAACAATTATCAATTTTCCAATTTTCCACATAAAACAAATCTGCAACAGAAACAAGTGAAAACATTATGGGAAACATATCGGGAATCTGTATTAAAGAACGAAAGCATAATTTCTAAAATAAATTTGAAATCCGTGTTGCAATATATGAGCCATTTATTCTTTGCCGCACTGCCTTCAAAAGACGTCTACTACTGAAACGTCAATATGCGTCTACAAATGGGAAAAGGGTTAAATATAATGCGGTGCTCTGACTTTTAATAATCTTTGTAAAAACTATTGACCGAAAGCCTTGTCAAAGGCTGATTTATATAATTATACCGTTGGATTTAACACCTATGCAATATATTCAAACATTGTATGAACAATATATGAACAATATATATTTAACACAGGTACATGACATAATCAAAACAGCGGTCTTACTTCTTGCAAATGTTTCTAACAAGCTTACAACAAACTCAATACTTCGTTTTCACGCACGCTGAACATCAAGTTACGTTGATTAAGAATTGCCAGTAAACACGCTTGACCAAATCATTCCTACAGGTAGAAAACATTAATAATTGATTTACTAATTACATGTTATTGTTTAAAAACAGTCAGATCGATATCGACAGCGGAAAGCTAAACTAGGTGTCCGCAGCATTAACTATTGTGTTGTGTTTCCAGATTGCGTTTTGTATCGCCCGTACGGATGATCGATTGGTTTAGATCATTTCCCGTGGTTTTCTGGAAGCCACGACAAGCGAGAAATGTCCTAAAAACACCACCATCCTTAATTGTAGATATACCACAACGTATTTAGACTACAGACTGTTCGCTACAATCATATGAGCCGTCCCGCGAGAAAACATCCATAACGGCATCTGCGTAATGTATCGACCCGATCAGACTGCGCTGTCCGCGCAGACTGATACGGGCCGACACATTCCGTCTTCAAAGGATAAAGGTATAGAAAAATGATTCCTGAAACAGAACATCCACAAGAGGCGAAAAGTGTCTGTCCGGGTTAGCTTGCACGCTATGTTTAGACTGATCCAGGTAGGTACTTTACGCAATGTTGGCTCAAAAGGTTTATCATTTTAAACAGTGAATACTTAGGAGAGGTTGTGTGTCCGCACTGACTCATCTCCCTTGACTATCCTCGTTCGGAAACGCCCCCAAGACAATATTTGTATCTGACGCGGTACCTTAGGAGATGGTGATGAATAGGAACAAATGGTTGTCATCGAGCCCTTTCATTGAAATATATCCTATTCAGTGTGTCATTTCAAAATTGACGTGCATCCAATATACGGTCAATATGAACATCTTGTAGTTATTATTACGATGTCTGGTGTGGAAAGTAGTTGATTAATTTACTTCAGAATGGCAGAATGGCACCTGCTGGGCACAGTTTCAAATATCGAAGCATTTCGGTCAAAGTTTTGACTGTTTTGTTTATTGATTGATATGAGATAGGCAATACATTTTATATAAATATATAAATAATTTTGAATCCATGCTTTATCAAGTAAAATGAACTTAAACTGTTTAATGGGTCTTATTTGGTAGGTCCATCAGTTTTTTCACATAGTTCTAATGTGTAATGATCGTCGAATACCCCCAACTGTTATCTTCATATTGACTTAGTCCATAGAAATTAAATCAGTAATTAAGCGCCATATTGTTAAAAGTAGCCTGTACCGGGCGTCATTATTTCCATTATAATAAGAGTTTTGGCATATTTTGATAACTAAAAGGGCAAACAATGCTGATTTCAGGTGAGACGGCTCTTTATAATTTATATTTCAATTTTTGCTATTGGCGCTGAAAGAGTTAAAGGGTCGCAACGAGGATCATTTCGCTGCTTATCAAATACCATCTTTAGACGAAACACAAAATTGCTTGTTTTTGCATTTCAGTCCTTTCATATTATATTTCAGCATCATTTCTGACACATGCATGTGTAGTTTGTTTTCTTGTTACCTGTGCCTTACATACAGTGATATTACGTTTGATCCCCAAAGATAAAATAAAGTTCCTACAAGATTCAATTTCATTCATAGATATTATGTTTATATTTATGGTGGTTTATAGGCCAAAATGGCGCGGGTATTGTTACGTTGTGTACACTTGGTATTCGTGTATGTAGGTTAACATAGGTCACAATAACCCTTTCCCACATACAACAAATATGCAACAGACGACTTTGAAAACATACCCGAACAAAATTTGAAACTCCCTTTAAATGGAAATAGAGATTAGAACATGGCGACAAAAGAAGATATTTTTTTGAGCAATTTCTTCTTTTGTTGCCATGTTTTCAAAAGGTCGTCTGCTACAGAGGCGTCATAAAGCGTTTATATAAGGGAAAGGGTTAACACACACCGTTTATTTTATATCATCTTATCTTATGTTAGCTTATACAAACACCACTACTATAATAAACTAGACGAAAACATATATGTATACGGATATTTGCGACCAGGGAAGATCGAGATCAGCATGTAATATATATGAACAGTCTGATCAGAGAACGCACCGTTCGTTATCAAGTCAACAGATCAGAAAGGTAAATCGTAGAATGAAGATTCTAACTAACCGTACCATAGGAAAGTGCGGGCTGTTCCTAAAACTTTACAAGGGCCCAAGCTCCTTTGTCCGACGTTACAGCTTATGTATGAGCCGCGTGGGGCAAATACAGGTCTTGTTGCTCTCCCACACTGTTATAATACAGGTCTTGTTGCTCTCCCACACTGTTATAATACAGGTCTTGTTGCTCTCCCACACTGTTATAATACAGTGTAGGACCTAACTTTTCAATTTGTTCTGTTCGGAATTTGCAACAAGACCGCCATCTTTCAATGACGCTCCACATATGTAAAGAAAGATTGATATTCAGTATGAGAATCTATCAATGATTATGGATTATGATTACTAGGTGACAACGAGATACTGTTTCGTGTTACATGACGGGCAATCTGTTATCTTCGTACAGCCAATGACAGTTTGTTGCGTTGGGGTTTTACGCCGTTAACATTATTTCAGTACTATCACGGTGACAGTTCACTTATCCATGATCCCTGGGTAAACAAACCAGTACTATGCTAGGAAATGTGCTTTTCCCAAGGGCACCCCAGCATGATCACAGGGCCCCAACTGGGGATCGAACCCCGTACAACAGGTGGCAACTTCTGACTCTTACTACTAGGCCACACTGACAGAACTGATACATTGTAAACATGTACTATTAACTTTACACTTTGAGTTAGGATGGGTTCAATATAAAATATAAATTTAGTATCTTAGTTGGAAATCTTTTTGAAATAAAGGACAAAATAGATACCGATTAGTCCGTTTAGTCTAATCTTGATCTTCCCTCTAAATTTATCTTTTTCCCAAATAAAGCAATTCTGAAGCAAAGGTTTTTTAAAACATTTAGTAAATCAAAATGGAAATGCTCTAAAAATGAATGAACAGTTATTGAAACCATAATGAGAAATATTTCTCCTTTTGTCACTTTGTTTTCAAAAGTTGTCTCATGCTGAAGAGGTTTAAGGATACGTCTACATTCATACTTTATATGGACAAATGGTAAACGCGGACACAGCGGTAAATAGGTTGTTATGTACCTTTGGTTAATTTGATACCACTCATTATCTGTGTGGGGCGTTTTGTTTGATATATTCCTAGCACACATGCGTTTGGGATTGACTCGGGTAGAATTACAGAGCACCTTTGAAAGGATACAATAATAAGTTAAGAATCGGATTCAGTACTTTTATTTCCCTTCCCGAGTGCCGACGCATTTTCATGTATCTGTATAACAAACGATTTTAGAAAACAGTGTAGCAAATACAGAAGACAGTGGTGCAGTGTCGACCTCTCGTACACAAGGTCCCGAGTTCGAATCTCGTGAAGAACGGGTTCTTGCATTCATGTTTTTTCCACGCGAACGGCACGAGAACTGGTTCTTCAGGAAGCAGACATCAAACTTAAAGCTTAAAGCTTGTGTCGCAATCGATTAAAAATAAAACAGTTTTAACTAAATACAGAAATGTTTCATAACGAGCCCTTGCTCCTTTTACCACAATGTTTCAACCTTCAAAAACTAGAAAAATAGTATTTGCAAAAGGACACTCCATTATGGCCACCTCGCCTTTGTGTCATGAAAGTGGGCAGATTATCTGTTTAAACCCTTTCGCTACACAAGCCAAAGGCAATTTAACGAGCTGTCTCTCCGGAAATTTGCATTGTTTGCCACTTAGACATTACATTTTACCAAATGTTCTGTTCGACGAAAATGGAGTGGTCCAATTCCCAACATGGAAGAGTCGACTTTGTGAAATTCGAAAGAGAATGGGTTAACTATATCTGAATGTATAGAAGACAACCCAACAGGTTGCGAAATGAAACATGAGTAACGTGTTTCATCTTCCTCCAGTAATTACGAAAGTCTGCAAGTATTAAGATGACAAGCACATGAAAGATATCCAATCCCTTTCCCACATACAAACAATTTCTGACGACAATTTATTAAGGGATTTTTTGAAAACAGTGTTGCAAATGGAGAACTTGATCCGGGTGGCACACCGTTTTCAACTCGTTTTTATAATTATGTACTCATTTAAGGAGATATTTCAAGGTTTTGCCAATATGTTTGCGAAGTCGAAGGCTGCAGATATGAGGGAAAGGATAAATGAAACACAAAACCGCGTAAGGATCTTAGAGAAATTTTAGACGTGCTTTTGCTTGAAATGTAGAAGGTTCATATAAATGGCTGAAACATTCTCAGAAAGGCGTTATGAAAATGATACATCGTCTCTTATTGAAGTTTGATTAAGTATGGAATTGCATTTCGACATGTTAACGGGTTTGTCGCCGTGTATAATTCACAGTAAAACGACTCGTTTTGATCGAAATGAAATAGTTATACAAATTGTTACACGAGAAATTAGCTTCACGAACCTAAACAATAAAAAGGAGATTAAATTAAAAATATCCAAGAGAGTTTGAGGTATCAATAAGAGACATGTGTCATCTCAAAATCTCTTTGTGATTTTCAATTTATTATACTTGTTATACATCCTTTATGTATTCCCGTCGGTGTAGTTATGGAGCGTCCGCCTCGAGTGCAGGAGGTCGAGGGTTCGATCCCCCGGCCTGGTCATACCATAGTATTAAAATGGTATAAATGGCTGCCCCCTAGACGCTCAGAGTAGCGGGTTAGCATTACGACTCACTGACTGGTGTCAAGATTAATGGACCAGTAGTACTGGTAACTTACCAAGGAAACGCCGTGGCTTAAAACACCACATAATCAAATAAATCAATTCCTAGTCTTTGCGTCGAGCCGCTATAGGTCCATCAGCAACAACGAAATCTTTTAATCTAGTGGTCGAGAGGTCGAACACAGGCGCGGCAAATCAATCTTACAAATGGTTAATAATCCGTCATGCATTAATGGACTAATAAGTGAAGTGTTCATGAGGTAGTACATTATCTATGATTCATTTAGTTTTTCTATTGATTGATTTTCAACAATTTTTCATATCACGGCGCCCAGTTCACATACTCATGTGTTTCCTAGCTTTCACACACCAGTAATTCCAAGCAACTGGCAGCGTTTCCATATAGACTGTTAGCCCCCTGGTGAAACACGAATGACGCTTGTCTCAGTGACTTTTGTCAAACGTCGGAAAGAATGTTGGCCGAGCTGGGAGTCGAACTCACAACCCCTTGATTGACAACCTGCGTCGCAACCGAATGAGCTACCCGGGCTCGGCTCATTCCTTTAGTGTAGAGTATTGGCACGAGAGTGTCATGACAAACGTGTGTGTGAACTGGCCGTCGTGATATTCGAACCGTCACGCGAGAAAATCAACATTGTGGCCTTTGCGCAAATTATCGATCCAGATCAACCTAAGCATGCCGTGCAGGCTAACCTGGACAGACACTTTTCGCCTCATGTGGATTGTCTGTTTCAAGAATCATTACCCTATATCTCTATACCCATGGGACGTAATGTGTCGGCTCGGATCAGGCTACGCGGGCTGATCTGGGTCGAAACATTACACAGAGACCATATTGTTGGTTTTCTCGTTGAACATCTCATATATCATAAATTCTCCCGTTAAACTCCAATAAAACATTAGAAACGAAAACGTCGTCATTTCCTATCAAGATAATTATGTTTCCCATAAATTGTTCGACACGCGTTGCAATTTGTAACAATATTAATACAAGATCAGGTCTGGCTCCGCTCTGTTCGGCACTAAGTCATACAAAGGTTTCAAGAAACTTCTCTAAGGCAGTGTCCATGTGCAATCTCATTACGCTATTTATAGAAAGATCGTGTACTTTAGTCAGATTGTGTCCATGTGGATATTTACGGATAGATACTCAGGCAGCCCTTTTCACCACACGTGTGTTTACGGATAG
>JAUELF010256034.1:0-11607 GCA_031471495.1 Clinocardium nuttallii
TTATAATATAGACCAAGAGACTACCCGAGGTGATATCTAAATATGTATAGACACACTGTCGAACTGGTACAGAGTATGCTGAAAATCGTTCAAGACGGTTTAAGGCAGTTCAAATCTGTATAGACAAAATTGACAAATTCGTATAGACTTTAACTGTAACGTCGCTGTAACGGCCATTGTTCAGTGCCGATGCACAATAATTTGTTGCCACATTACATATCAATATTCGCTTCTTATGATTTTGACTGAAACACTTTCATTCAAATTTTTACTATTAAACATTATTGTCGTTCATAGTGTCAGCTTGCAATTTATACTATTAAACATTATTGTCGTTCATAGTGTCAGCTTGCAATAAGAAAAGTTCTTTTTATAAGTGGAAAGACAATATTACGAAATTAAATGAAACGAAATGATAAATGGCTAGAGGGTACTATCAAGCATATTTGTGCGTGTAGCCGCAACAGAATTAATTGGTACAACCTAAAGGAGAAAGCGACCTTCGAATGTTTTGAAAATTAAAGCCAGAACCACCATTAATCATATTCGTCATAGAGAAGCTTCACGACAAGATGGCGAACAAGAAAAGTCCTGACCAATCAACGCGAAGATCGATTTTCGTGTCCTCTTACCGATTACATATTGGCTGGAAAAGGGGAATTAATTAAGAGCTGATCTAATGTTATGGGCGTGTTCGTGTAGACCGGAGACAATGATCTCCCTTGCCGATGTATGTCACATAGAAGACCGTGATGGCGTCTTGATCAGACTGTACGAAGACCTGTTTCGTATGAATGATTGATTTGGGCTTTTTGGGGTTTGTCAACATATCACATACTCATGTGTTTTCTAGCTTTCTCACACCAGTACTCCACACACCATCCTTTTCGAGCAGCTGGCTGCTTTTATACATAGACTGTTAATTGGTGAAAGACGAATGGCGCTTGTCACAGTGACTATTGTCAAACGTCGGAAAGAAAGTTGGCCGAGCTGAGATTCGAACTCACAACCCCTGGATAAGTGTGAAGTAAACAAATAAGGGGAGCATCATTGATCATATTCGTTATCGAATGGCCTCACGTAATGATGGACGGAATCATGACTGGAAAGTGAAAATGGTCCATATCAGACAGCGCGAAGATCGTGTTTCGTTTAAACTTAACACACAACATGAGAAAAACCAACATTGCGTAAAGTATCGACACGGATCAGTATAAGCATGCCGCGCAGGCTAATCGAGATGGACACTTTCCGCCTCCTGTGGATTTTCTATTTCAGGAATCATTGCTCTATATCTATATTTCCCAGAGACAGAAATGTATCGGCACACATCAGTCTGCGCGGACTGCGCAAACTGATCTGGGTCGATACATTACGCACTTGCCATACTTTTGGTATTCTCGAGAGAGGCTGACATAGTGATTGGTCAAACAAGGGGGTGTGTACTAACCTGATGTTATTGGCGTGTTCGTGTAGACCGGCTACACCTCCTTGGCCGATAGTTGTCGCTAGATAGGGCGAGGTTGCGTCACGATTGTTTCGTACCTAAATAAGTATTGATGGATAAACGAATGAGTCACCGCATCTCGGTCTATTAAGGGTTTATTGCACTGATGCTTGCACCATCTAGAACGCTTTTTTACCTGTAGACGCTGCAGCAGACGAATTTTGTAAACATTGTGGTAAAAGGAAAGATTGGTGAGGATCAGCAATTTCTCCATTTGCCACAATGTTTCGAAACTCATTATACATTCTTAAACTTTCATTTAGAGAGATTTTGGGATGTTCTACTAGATGTTGTTATAGTCGTCTGCTGCATGCGTGTTGTTATGTTGGACAGGGTTAAAGGTAGATATTGGTAAATCCGTTCATAAGTATGAACTTCAGACTGAGTGTTTGCCTTCGGTGATATATTCCGTCCCGCGAGAAAAACCAACATTATGGAATCTGCGTAATGAATCGACCAGATCAGCCCGCGCTGTCCGCGCGGACTGATCCGGGCCGACGCATTCCGTCTCCGAGGGATAGAGGTATAGAGAAATGATTCCTTAAACAGAAAATCCACATGAGGTGAAACACGTCCGGCCGGGTTAGCCTGTCTGGCATGTTTAGGCTGATCAAGGTCGACAGTTTACGCAGAGGCCATAATGTTGGTTTTCTCGCGAGGCGGCTCTTTTGTGTAAGTTGGCAATTACGATTCTAACGAGACTGTACATGCTTGCTTGAGAGGTCACTATTCGTATTTGCAACAAGATCCCAATTCTCCGAAAGCGATTCATATATCTAGTAAAGCATGTATATTTTATCATGTTTACCGGTTAATAGATCATGGTTTGGAGTTCAAATGCGTAAACACTATAATCACGATATCAATCTTCTTCGTTAAATAGACGAGCAAGTTCGAAAACGAAATAATGTATACATTCTGATTTTCTTTGTAGTTTCGCCAGAATATGCATTTAGGTATATATACATGTATAACGTATAGGCGGAAAGTAAACACTCCTTTGTATGCGTCTAAAAAGTCCCTTCGAAAAGGCTAGCAAACTGGCATGATAAAGGTACGAGCATATAAAGCTGTCCGATATGAAGTGACAGAAACGCAGAATGCGATTCTCGGTTTTTCCTTTCAACCAATTCTCTTCCCATGCTTCTTAGCATGTTTCCTACGTCAATGTAAACTTCGTTCTGATTTTTCTCAGTTACCAAGAATTACTTTAAATATACTACATTAATCCCAAGAGTTTCGTTCTGATATTCTACATTTTTTTCATTAAATTTACTACGAATTTCGTGTAAATATTCTACAATTATCCCTTTAAAGACACCAAGATATTCATTGTAATATTCTACAATTTTCTCTTTAAAGTGACCAAGAATTTCGTTCTCATATTCTAACATTTTCTGATATAAGTGACCAAGAATTTCCTTCTGATATTGTACATTGTTCTGTTCAAAGTGACAAAGAACTTCATTTAAATGTTCTACAATTTTCTTTTCAAAGTTATCACAATTTCGTTCTCATATTCTACCATTTTCTCATCTAAGTGACCGAAAATTTCGTACTGATTTTCTACAATTTTCTCATTAAAATTACCAAGAATTTCGTTCTGATGTTCTACAATTTTCACTTTAAAGTGAGCAAGAATTTCGTTCTGATATTCTAAAACTTTCTCATTTAAGTGACCGAAAATTTGGTTCTGATATTCTACAATATTCTGTTTAAAGTGACTAAGAATTTCGTTTAAATGTTCTACAATTTTCTCTTCAAAGTGATCACAATTTTGTTCTCATATTTTACCATTTTCTCATCCATGTGACCTAAAATTTCGTTTCCGATTTTCTACAATTTTCTTTTCAAAGTGATCACAATTTTGTTATCATATTTTACCATTTTCTCATCTAAGTGACCGAAAATTCCGTACTGATTTTCTACAATTTTCTCATTAAAGTCACCAAGAATTTCATTTAGATATTCTACAATTTCCTCTTTAAAGTGACTTAGAATTTCGCGTGACAAATCATTTCGTTCTGATATTCGACGATTTTCGTCTTGAAGTGCCAAAGAATTTCGTTCTTATTTTCTGCCATTTTACTAATTTTTCATTTGATATATATCATAGCTTACTCTTTTAAGACCGGAGTTACCGTCTGATCTAATTCGTTCCTCCACATACAGCTGTTGTAACATGACTTGTCTGGTCAGATCCTCTATGCTTCTCTTCATGTAATCCGACTCGTGTTTCAGCTCTGTCAATATAAAGAAACAGAATAAAGAGTTTTGAAACGTGAAAGGATTGGCAATGTCTTTATTAGGGTAAATATACACAGTTTGATTCGGATTTAACCCTTTCCCTCATACGACAATTCTGCAGCAGACGACTTTGAACACGTTTTCTAAAAAAATAGAAACTCTCTATAATTGAATGAATAACCTATGACTAACAGTGGAAAACATTGTGTCAAAAGGAGAAATTGCACGTTTTGCGCAATTCCTTCTGTTATCACTAAGAGACAGATGCGTCAGCAAGCACCTATATGAGGGATATGGTTAATTACTGTTGTTTCCTAAATAGCATATTAACCTGGTATTATATTTTAGACTCCATCGCGTTAAAAAATGTATGAGGCAAATGCGTGTATGGAGAAATGTATCGTTTGGAACAAGTTCCCCTTTTCAGGATATTTTTTTATATATCGTCTGCTGAAAGGGCGTCAAATGGTGTCTGCATCAGGGAAAGGGTTAACGGCGTAACAACTCAAACAATATCAAATCTGATCATGTACTATTTTGTTGTTGTTGATTTGCTATCAGTAACGGCATCAATTATTTACGTTCATGTATATATATATATATATATGTATATATTATATGCCATGTGGTTTTAAGTCGGTTGTCCCCTAAATTACATGTATCCTGTCCCACATATAGAGGCTTTCGGACGCCTCTGTAGCAGACAATTTTTTAAAATTTGTGACAAAGGGAGAAATTGCTCATAATTAGCTAATTCTTCTCTTGCCACATTTTTTCAAATTTATACAAATATTGTTCTTCAGTTATAAATAGTTTCTATATTTCTCCAATAGGCTTACCGTTTTGAAAATAAGCCAGTTGCTTGGGAAAAGACTCTTGTGTGGAGTACTTATGCGTATGCGAGACAGCCAGTAAACACACCAGTAGGCTTACTGGTCGCCGTAATATGATTGTAAAAATGTTAAAACGGCAGATATGTATGTGGTAGAGGCTTAACTGTCTCTGTTTATGAATATTATTCGGTGAAAGGTCGAATTATACGTCTTAACCCTTTCCCTCATACCATAATTCTGCAGCAGACAACTTCGAACATATTTTGTCAAAATATGGAAAATCTCTATAATTGAATGGATAACCTATGACTGAAAGTAGAGAACATTGCGGAAAAAGGGAGAAATTGCACGTTTTGTGCATATTCCTTTTTGCCACTATGTTTTCAAAAAGGCCGTCTGCTGCAGGCGTCAGAAAGCGTCTATATGAGGGAAAGGGTTAACATGACAACTGTTCAGATCACACAGTAAGAGTATATTTAACGATAAGCGTTTCCCTTTTCTTTATTCAGACAAAGTTGACGCCTCTGAAGTAGACGACTTTTGAAAACATTGAAGGAAAAAGGTGAAATTAGTAAAATGAACACTGGCTTATTTTTCTGTATTTTGTTCTCAATTGTAATAAAAAATATACTTATTAGAATTATAAACAAAACAGTATATTCCCCCTTATTTCCACAAGGGCCGACACTAACAGAATGTGGGCCTATATGTGAAGTTAATAATCGCCAGCAAACATGTGGAGAACTAGCCTGTTGTTTCCATTGCTTTTAAAATAATAATTTACCCTTTCCCACATTGTAATACAAACACAGCAGGCAACTTTAAAAACATCTTGGTAAAAATAAGTAGGAACTTTTATAATTGGTATTTCAAAACGCGTCTGCATTGCATGTGGTAAAGACGTGAGAGAAAATGCACCGGTCGAAACTTACGAAAACTTACGAAAACCGACCATATGCATTCGCACATTCAGATTTGACTTTTCATTATTCGCCAGTTGGTGATGGAAGGTTTCAAGAAACTGCTGTAAAGACTCAATCCTTAGTTACGGATACAAAGGCATGTCATTTCTTTTTACACTTTCGCTAGAATAAGTTTCACCTGTAAATCGCGTATTGCCAATTGATGTTATAGTTAACCATTATGAGCCGTCTCGCGAGAAAACCAACATTGTAATCTCTGCGTAAATGTCGACCCGGATCAGTCTTAGCAAGCAGCGCAGGCGAACCCGGAGGGACACCTTTCACATCCTGCGGATTTTCTGTTTCAAGAATATTTACTCTATACCTCTATCCCTCTTGGATGGAATGTGTTGGCACGGATCGGTTTGCGCGGACTGCGCAGGATGATCTGGGTCGATACATAACGCAGAGGCCATAATGTTGGTGCTAGATATTTTCTAACTCTTCTGCAGAAGACAAATGTTGAAACATAGAAAAATGAAAATTTGCACAACATGAGCAATTTCTCCTTTTACCACAGTGTTTTCAACTGTATTCAAGAATCACACTGTCATTTGTATATATATGCCGTGTTTATACCAAGATGTTTTCAAAGCCGTCTGCTGCAGATTTCTTTTTGTATGTGGGAAAGAGTTAGATGACCAAAGATAACCTAGATTCCCTGCTTGCATCGGTTGGTTAATAAAAGGTAAGTGGAACAAGGTCCTCACGAACTAGATCATCGACAACGCCCCGGCGTCGTTTTATGCTGTTCGTATTTTCATTAAGCTGACAAATAATTCTGATTTAACCCTTTCCCACTTACAACACATCTGTAGCAGACGACTTTGGAAATATCAATGCAAAGTTATGGAAAATCACTAGAAATGAAAGTATACTAACTGAATATAGTTGAAAACATTGTGGCAAATTGAGATATTGCTCATTATGAGCAAGTTCACCTTTTGCCACAATGTTTTCAAAAGTCGTCTGCTGCAAATGGGTCAAAATGCGTCTGCAGGTGGGAAAGGCAAAATACGCTTGATTTTAATTGTGTATGAATATGTGAGATACATATTAATGATTTGTATATAAGAATATAAGCCCAGTCTGAGAAGCAAGTTTCGATGGACGGATACGCTATTGGACTACATTTCCATCGACCACTGTATTCATGTAAATATTCACTCACCTGTGAGTACGTCATGGTCTGGTCTTGGGGTCGTTGCGGGATTTGCACCCCAAACCGTACCGGCGACAACTGCCAGCAGCCAAATAGACAACTGAAATATATCATATACAAGAGAACTAGATGCTGAACGGTGTATATATATACATCCTAGATAGAAACAATGTCGGCAATCTATACCCATAACGACCTCATATGTATTGCCCAATGTCTTAGCTGTTTAATGTATGCTTATGCGGTTAGACAGCGAACGGGGAAAACCCTTGTATGACTATATACGTCGAATGGTGATCTGAATCTTCTCTGAAGGCCAACACTATTATCAAAGGATCTCCACAAATGAGCCTTTCCACGAGAATACCAACCTTATGGACTCTTCGTATTGTATCGAGCCCTGTTCGGGTCGCACTCTTTAAGCCGGGTTACAATCATATTTATGGCGACTACATGATTTTGCGTTTTAGAGTTGATTTCAGTTCTATGCATTGATGAAATTATAATGTCAATATACATCTACAGAACTTCATCATATCAAAACAAGTTTAATGTTAATATACATCTACAGAACTTCATCATATCAAAACAAGTGAAAACAACGTAAACCTACACACACAGTTCATCATAATGTGATATAATTTAGGTTTGAAACACACTCTTTATACCGTTCAACATATCGTAAACAGGCATATCGAACTTGCAAATCCAATCAATTTTCATGAATACAATTATATGAGGAAATAAATATGTAAAATCGGTGTAATATTACCATTGATAAATGTCAAACCAGACGTCGACCAATGAAGAGGGGAAAGCTTGCGCAATTGCAAGAATTGCTGCTGCATATTTTTTCCGAACCGAACTGAAAAACTATTTCTCTGATAGTATGTAAATAATTTAATGAAAGACAGAAATAGTATGAAAGTTGTTGTCACATATATAACGCTGTTTATTGTATTCAATAACATTCCCCCTATGTGCATTGAACATGTATGGGATGAAAAGTTGTCAGAAGATGAACGTACCGAGGATAATGTTAAAAAGGACAAATCAAGATTCCTTACCATGGTGACTGTTCAGTGCTAACTATCTTGTTAATCAATTGCAGTCAGCATTTTATACCAAAACCAAACTAGGGCAGGGATACAAGTCGTGTCTTCGATAACCCAGAAACATCAAATGTACGCACTTTTAGTTTCGTGATACAGACGACAAAAGGCACTTAAAGAACTGCAGCAAAAAACTTTGAAAACATTCTGAAAAGGGATCGATTTTTTTTTGAATTTCGAGCAAATTCTTATTTTCCCACAACGTTTTAATATAAGTGATGATTTGTAGGACAACAACAATATCTTCAGTGTTTATAATGTAAAACGTGTCGCTTTTTGATTAAGCCATCGTTTTTTCTCCTTTTAACGATAACGAAGGGAAAATGTGCTACATACAATGTATACGTCCAAACAAGTACACAATGAGAGGCGACTTTGACATTGACATGCTGCTGTTTTAGCCATCAGCTTGAACTTCAGCTGGTTAATATGAATAAGCAAGTAGGGAAAATGGAAGCGTACCTATGATACATACCAGTTCAATGCAATACAAGTATACTATGATTGAGTTATTACATTCGGGTAATTTTATCCAAAGTACTTATAATTAAGAAGCAGCCTTCACAATCTTAAAAACGAGCTATACACGAAACTGAATAGCTTCATTGAATCATGCATGTCATTCACGAGCAATACAAGGTATTTTTATATTTGTTAGTTTCATATGGTTATATAAATGTAGCGACACAACCCTATTTCAGATATAGATGCTTTCTGACGCATCTGTAGTAGATTTCATTCAAAATATTGGGACAAGATGTGTTGTATTTGGGACAAGAAGTGTTGTATTTGGGACAAGATGTGTTGTATTTGGGACAAGATGTGTTGTATTTGGGACAAGATGTTTTGTATTTGGGACAAGAAGTGTTGTATTTGGGAAAGGAATTAATAAGTACATGCTGCCTGATTAGATTTGATTGATCGATGTATATTAATGTAGAAAGGAGAAAACATATTCTGCACTTTCACATAAAAGAGAATTCCTTATAAAGAAGCCTCTTATCAGAGGACTAGATAAGGAGGAGTGAACAGGTTTATGTTCCATAATTTATATGTTAGCACTCTTTAAAACCTATGTAACTGAGACGATTCTTTTGAGTACCTACATTATAGGTTTTAGGGGTCAAATAAGGATTTATAGCATAAAAACGCTCCTTATTTAGAGTTAAGCTCTTATCCAACAGCACACACTAACAGCACTGGCCTAGTTGTTAAGAAAACATTTTCTTTACCATATATTGGTCTTACTGATAATAACGTTTATTCTTCTAAGTAAAAAAAAGAGAAATTGACTACTTATAAAACGATATCAACCTTCATATTCATCGCCCAATCTTTTCACATTACAAGAGTGTGTGTACCATTCATTGTTAGTTAGATACAGACGATGACATGGCGGCGGAAATAACTCATCTTTTACGATCTCTATTTTTAACGATATGTTATGAGTTGGACTATACCATAGGGTTTTCGCCAAGGTTTATTATTGATGATCTCATTTATTTATAGTTCAGTGAGGACATACTAAAATGATATTTATGATTGCCCTCGTTTGGGGATTAAGGTTGCATGTAAAGCATAAGAGCTGAGTTTATTGGTGTCAGAATAAATAATTGAGGTTTGTTTGGAGTTTAAGGCCGTTTACAACAGTTTTGCAGTCATATCACGGCGGCTAGTTTACATACTCATGTGTTTCCTATATATCTATCTTTCACCAGTACTACGCACAACAGTCTTTCCAAGCAGCTTTTCCACATATATTGTTAGCCCATTGGTGGAAGAAAAATAACGCGTGTAACAGTGATTTCTTTCAAATCGGAATGTAGGCCGAGCTGGGGTTCGAACTCACAACCCCAGAATAAATAATACTGGTAGTAACGGTATATTACCAAGAAAACGCAATGATATATATATCTTTAAGACGGTTGAGAGCGGCGTAAAAATAAAGCCATTTATAAATAGCTAAAAATGTCATACATCCTTTACATCAAATTTTACTTTGGGATTCACAGTGACCTTTTTACGAGCGATAAGGACAAACAAGAGCCTTACATAGAGTTCGCTCGGGGCCAGCACTTATCAAGAAGGTGTCATCTGGTCTATCCACACGGCCGTGAGGACATCAGTTTGAGGATAGATTGCGGTCAACACGAACCCTTCTCGTGATTCTACCGGTCAATTACACATTCCCAAGGTTAAACAATACCGATGATATGGAATAACACCCTTAATTTTAAGGTAGCTTTGAAAACAAAAACAACCATAAGGCATTAACGACTGAGTTGCAATCTAATGCGGCTCTGCATTGTTCGCAAATAAGTCGTAGAAGCTTTCAAGAAATTTATGTTTATCAGTTTTCATTTGTATCATAAGCTTTGTTGGGTGTGCGGTCTTTTCCCACAGATGAATTTTGAAAATTTGCAGGCGAAAAAGAAAGAACCTGATCAAGTCAAGTTAAGTCAAAAGTTTTTATTGACGAAAACTATTACAGATGTGTTATAGTCCTTACAGAAAGAACAACAACATCCATATTATATAACATGAGAAAAATGTAATACATTGTTAGGATTATTTTTTAAAACAATGTAGATAGGAATTTTATACAGAATTATTGTCATTTCCTTTCAGGCGCTTATGAACCTTAATGAAAGCCTTGTATGAAAATTTAGCCAGTTACTATTTTATCAGAAAACGCAAACTGGTCATTTAAAGTTGTTTTCGTGGTAACGTATATCCTTATTTCTAAACAAATATTGCTGTTGACCTTCCAGTTGCGGGCCTCATATACATTTTCTCTATTGCTCCCTGATATAAAATGCATTTTGATTAAACTGAAGACAAAAACTGACATCTGACACACTTATGCAAAATCTGGACGAATTAACCCACATACAAAAGAAATTGCAGCAGAATAATTTGAAAACATCTTGACTTAATTATATAAAATTTCTTTAAATGAAAGTATGATTATTGAATAGAGTTGAAAATAATTGCGACAAATTGAGAAATTGCTCATCATAAACAATTTCTCCTTTTTCCACAATGATTTCAAAAGCCATCTGCTGCAGATTTGTCAGAAAGCGTCTATATGTGGGAAAGTGTCATGCGAAGATATGTCATCTCATTAAAACCAGACTAAACAACTTCTATACATGTCCGTATGTTGGTTTGTGTACAGTACTCATATATATATACAAGACGAATTTTGATGCTAAGCATCAAAGACGCCGCGAATGATTTGAAAGCATGACTTAAGGGAAGCAGATACATTTCATTACATGTAAATAACCTGTGCAAACGGACAGGATGTAAAGATGGCCAAACTGTCTCTTTATTTTAAACAAGAAGGCCAAGATGTGCCTTTATTGCTCACATGGCTACGATAGTCTATAATGAAATGTTATCAAGAGCAAAAAGAGTCAATTTTGACGTAGGGATTAGACAATTTTACATTTGCTACGATCTATGTATTATTCAGCATAACTATAAGGACAAGTTTAGTCTTCAAACCATTTGGTTTACCGTTTGCCTAACATTGACTGCAACTATAATATGCCATACAAGCTGAAGTTTCTTAATTTTTTACCCAAATCATTTTTAAATCTGCTCTAACTAGATCATTTAGAAAAACGAAAAAGAATAGATGCTGAAATATTAACAGATATTAACTTAAGTTTTAATGCCCCTTGCTTTAAGTTAAGTGTGACTGACACAAGCTTTGGAAGGAGAGAGGAAAGTATATTCTCCTTCCAGTTTAGCAGAAGTATGATAACAAAACGGGGGT
>JAUELF010256045.1:0-11607 GCA_031471495.1 Clinocardium nuttallii
GATCCAATATAGCGAACACACTGGGTCAATTGTACCCTGTATGCTCCTTCCTAAGATCCAATATAGCGAACACACTGAGCCAATTGTACCTTGTATGCTCCTTCCTAAGACCCAATATAGCGAACACACTGGGTCTGATTTAAATGAGAGTGGCATTACGAGTGACTCGCTGGGGGTCAGTATGAACTGACCGGAAGTACTGGTTGCCTACCGAGGAATCGCAGTGATATAACTGGAGAATGTTGAAATGGGTGATAAACGGGGGAAAAGAAAACCAACTTAAGAAATAAGTTCGCTTGACGCAAGTACTGTCGACAAAACTTCCGATCATTTATATGCTCTTGGCACTTTATTTGTAACTCCATGTACATCTTCTCCAAATTAGAAATTTGAATACGTTTGTTCGTATGCCGTGAAGTTACATTCTACTTACGTAAATGCATGCCCTTTCCTATATACAGTTGCATTATGACGCATCTGCTGTATACGACCTTTAAACGCATTCCAGCAAACTATTTCATTTGTATTCTATAATTAAAACGTTATTTAAAGAGATGTTCCATATATGTGCCTTCATCCGTTTGCAAAAATCATCCGCTGCAGACGTGTTGTACATGGACAAGTGTTCCCGTTATTATTATTGGTTAACAATAAGTCAATTCCACACTAGTGAGTATATTTACCGACGAGTTCAATTCCACTTGGTTCCACGCTATAACTACCATGGGTCATATCTCTTCCTGAACCACTTACCAATGGGCAATTAATTCGAGTGGTTTCCACCTTGAATATTAAAACACATATATCTACGACAATTCCCTTTGTTCTCTTCTTTATTCCACTGAATTATTTCTGATACTGGCATTATCACTAGTATTGTTTGATGTGCTTTTAAAGCCCTTTATATATTCGTGGTGTATTTTTGACTACATCTTATTGCTATTTAAATTACGAACAATGTATACTTAGATAGGACTGCACGAATGTGATGGCTGTATTTGATATTCTAATCAATTGTTAATTGAAGTCGAAAATATCATTTTAAAAGAATAAGGGTTAATAAAGAAAGACTATTTCGCAAAGTTTATGGGGAAATCCATTTCACTTACAGAAATACATGTAGTTGCTTTATTCACTTTTTCTTTTAATAAAACTGAACAGAATCGTTTGGGGAATTTTTTCCACAAATTGCTTCAATTTTAGACAACCACACAGTCGGTCATAGATGATATATTTGAATTTACCAAGGATGTTGACATGATTAATAAAGGGAAACTATCCCAAGTACTCACAACTCTCGTAGATCTATGATTCCATCAAGAAATCACTCATTTGTTTTTCGTTTATCTAGCAGATAGTATACATCAAATGCTTTTAAAAAAAAATCTAAAGTGGGAACATGACAAGTGTATTAATAAACCCTTCCCCTCATATAGACGCTTTCTGACGCCTCTGCAGCAGACGGCTTTTTGAAAACGTGCAATTTCTCCTTTTGCCACAATGTGTTCCACTTTTAGTCATGGGTTATCCATTCAATTATAGAGATGTTCAATTTGTTGACAAAATATGTTCGAAGTCGTGTGCTGCAGAATACTGAAAACATGTTTATCAATTTAACATTCGATAAAAAAAAAGTACACATGTATATTAAAAAAGTCAGTTACCTAATAACAAATAAAGGAAAGACGAATAACTGAAACGTGTTGAAGACCTCATGGCACAAAGCGAAAGCGTAAACCGAAATTAATTCAAGTTAAATTACTCCAGTAAAGTAAATGCCGCACACTAAATGCATATCTCTTTTTGCCATAATGTTTTCCACTTTTTGTCATATATTATCTATTCAATAATGGAGATTTTCTATTTTTTTCTATTTTTTGACAAAATACGTTCAAAGTCGTCTGCTGCAGAATTGTCGTATGGGGGAAAAGTTTAACCCTATTCTGCTGAACACATGAGACGCATCCTACCATTAGAAATATGTTTCGATGGATTGATAAGGGTTTAACGACGGTAAGCATACTGCCCGGGCTTGGGTGAGATACCGGGCTTCGGCAAGTGAATTGGAATGACAATTGTTGGACCTATATATAATTTATGTTACCTAACACTCTATAATATATAAAGGGACATTGGCGATTCTGACAAGACTGTGGGGTACGTGCAGTTTTGTCTTTGTTTCACTCTACGCACATATTTGCACATCCCAAGACCGGTAGCTATGCGAACTTTCAATTCAAGGGTTGTGAGTGCGAATCCCAACTCGGCCAACATTATTCCCGATGTTTGACACCTGTCTAAACGACAAGCGTCAGTCGTCTTCCACCAATAGTATCGCGGTTTCATGATGTGGAAAATCAGCGAGTTGTCAGGAAATAGTGTTGTGTGAAGTACTGGCATGAGAAGTCAAGGGAACGCATGGTTATGGGAACTGGCCGCCGTGATAACACTGAAACGTGGAGTTATAAATTATCAATTATTAGAGTATAAGTAAAAGCACTTGGCAGAATCATGTCCAATAATAAACAATGAATTATATACTTCAGAGATAGCCCATGTAGATTAGCCATTCAGAAACTATATTCGACGTGTGCTTAGCGATGCAAAAAAAACATCAGAACTCGTATATGCGCAGTCCTTTTTCGCTATTCTACGAGTCAATCATTTTCATAATTTAATGATTCTTGAAAATATGCATGATTCCATACTTAAATCATCTTTAACCATAATCCTGGTGTACGCGTCGTATACCATTTACCACATACAGACGCTTTCTGACGCTTCTAAAGCAAACGACTTTTAAAGACATTGTTGCAAAAGGAGAAATTGCACACAATTTATAATAATTATTCTTTGATTGTTTTACTTTATGCTTTTGAAATCGTCTGGTGCAGAGTTGTGTATGTGGGAAATCGTTTAATAATAGAATGTGTGAATCATTTTATGCATGACTTTGACAAAAGAGAGAAATAAACGTTTGTATCATACAATGTGATACCAAATACATTAAAAGTGTAAGAATTGCTGTCTCTTCTTGGTGCTCAGGAGTGTGGGGTTAGCCTAACGACTTACCAAAGAAACGCCGTCATTTAACTGAAATATTGTTGAAGGCGGCGTAAAACAACATACAAACAAAACAACGTGATTGACATTGAAATACTTTGTTTCTTTTCAGCATGTTTATCATCAGACATACAAAACATATACTCCAGCGGCTGTACGGGTGAGCGGATAAACCTCGAGTGCCCGGATTTTCACAAGATCGCCATTAAACGTTTATTCTACGGCATCAAAAACGATACGCGGTGTTCTGGCTACGGGCGTCGTCACTCTGAAGACTGTTGTCAACCGACCCACAATGATTGTTTGGTCGTGGAAGACACGAAATATCCCTTCCTTAATATGCTATGTTCCGGACAGAGGAGATGCGACATCGAATCCAAGACGCTGCCAGCCACGACGTCGTGTAAGATTAAAGGCTATGGTCCTAACACGGACTATATGACGGTCATCCATGACTGTATACCGGGTAAGGATACAACTTTTTAATTCCCTTAAGTTTTAAAGCTATTCACCGATATAGACAATATGTTAACGTCTTAGCAGCAGACGACTTTTTAAGACATTGGTTGGAATGCAGCAATTTCTTATAATGAACAATTCCTGTTTTTGAAACAATATTTGCAATTTAAAAAAATTAAAGGGATAATATAATATTATAAATCCCCGGTCGGGTCAAACCTCATTAAAAATTTCATTAAAACATAAGTAGTGGTGTTTCCTCCTTAGTGTCAGAATAAATGAATCAGTAGTACAGGAAACTCACCCAGCAAACGCCGTAATATAACTGAACTTTTGTTGAAAGCGGCGTATAACACTATATTTACAAAACCACTCAAGTGAGCAAATGTACCATGTTTTGCATGATTGTAATTTCAGTTATATCATGAAGGCCAGTTCACCTAACTTTCTCTTACAACTACTCGCATTGTCTTGTCTCAAACGTCAAAAATAGTAGTGGGCGAGCAGCACTGGCTACCTTCCCAGGTAGACTGTTTAGCCCATTGACGTCTGTCACGATGACTTTTGTCAATAATCGGAAAAATGAATTGCCGAGTCGGGGTTCGAGCCCACAATCCATCGACGTTTCCGATGGGCTACCAGGACTCGACTCAATATTGTTATGGGGATACATTTGTGCCATATAGTGATTACATCGTGTTGTATATTTCAGATGAAGATGTATCGTTCTTGTGTACAAATAGTCATAAACAAGGGAAATCTGTTTACCTGTCCAACCTGAATTATCCCCATCCGATCAGCGCCGGGAAACAGCAATGCCAATGTCTAATCAAAACAGGGAACTACGTTGGCATTGACATACACGCTCTCGATATTATCATAACACGATCCGATGTCGGGAACCAGTGTTACCAGGATATAGAAATACAGGACGAGGACGGTCACCGGAAGGAGATAACGTGCGGACATCCGGGTCTTCACGCATTTAGAAAGATCTACAATAGTGACGTCAGATCAGTGACGTTGACGTTAAACAATAACGCACCAAAGGCACAAGGTTACATCTGGTTACAGGCGAAAGGTAAGTGTTTACAATATTTGAGTGGTGCTCCATGAAAACCAACCTAAACCCGTTCCTTCAAAAGGTTGAAAACAATGTGAGCGCTCTTTGTTTTCAAAAGTCGTTTGCGTGTATGTGTGCATATTGGAAGCATAGTTATTAAAGAAACACATTTGTACCAAATACCATACTAGTTTAATGTCATTTTCAAAATAATTCAGCTATATTACGGCGGCCAGTTCACCTAACAGTGTGTGTTCTGGCTTTATCATACCAGTACTGCACTAAACAGTCGTTCACATAAACTGCTAGCCCATTGATGAAAGACGAATGCCGCTTGACTTATGTCAAACTGCGAAAAGAGAATGGTCCGAGCTGTGTTTCACAACCCATGGATTGACAGCCCGTGTCATTACCGGATGAGATATTGGGACTCTACTCGCCATATAGATGTACATCTAGTAAGTAATATATTTAACTTGAACTATATTTTGTTATATTGCAGCAATACGAGATAACGATTTCATTGAAATATATTGTGGCGAGGAAATGAAGCGATACTTGGGATTTCCTGTAGATGACTTAGAAAGCCGAACAATAGACAACAAAAACACAGACACGAAGAAACCCAATGTGGACAATGGGTCGCCTGGTGGAAACAATAACCTGACAAGGGAAGGAACTCCTAATGTAGTTTCCGATATGAGTACGTCAGTAGTTGTCCATTATTGTATTTGTTTTGTATATAACGCCGCTTTGGACAATTGCTCAGTTATATCACAGCGTTTCCTAGGTAAATTGCCAGTACTACTGGTCCATTTATTCTGACACCAATGAGTCAGTCGAAATGCTTATCTCAAATATTTGAGTGCCAATGAGGGAAAGCCAATACAACCATTTATATGTATGACCACGATCGAACCCGCACCCTCCATCAACCTAGGCGTACCTCTACCAATACACCACCGAGGCAGTATGTTCATTAATACTACAATTATACGACGTATCCGAATAATCGCTGGATTTATACTCAAGTCACGTCTCCTAACTCATTTAAACTTCAATTAGTATTACAAAATTCTTGCCGGTGATAAGACCATCTTAAGAAAAGAAAAGCCCAATGCGTTCAATCGGAAACCGCTGCTACTTAACAATTGGTATAAGGCAGATTCGTTCCAGGAAATGAATCGAATTAAACGATGTGTTAAGAGTTAATGCATGGAACTATATGTTAAGAGTTAATGCACGAGATCGGGTTATCGCGATTCCACTGTACTTAATTGTATAAAATATACATGTTAATGTTGTGTGTATAATTTCAGTGGCCTTAATCGTTGGAGTTGCAGTGGCTGTGGCGCTTATAATTATCTTAGGTTTATCTGGAATCATCATTCTATGCGTCAGGTACGTGAATACTCTAGTATGTTACATGTGTCATGTACGTGAATACTCTAGTATGTTACATGTGTCATGTACGTGAATACTCCAGTATGTTACATGTGTCATGTACGTGAATACTCTAGTATGTTACATGTGTCAGGTACTTGAATACTCTAGTATGTTACATGTGTCAGGTACGTGAATACTCTAGTATGTTATATGTGTCAGGGACGTGAATACTCTAATATGTTATATGTGTCAGGTAAGTGAATACTCTAGTATGTTTTATGTGTCAGGTACGTGAATACTCTAGATTGTTTTATGTGTCAGGTACGTGAATACTCTAGATTGTGTTATGTGTCATGTACGTGAATACTCTAGATTGTTTTATGTGTCAGGTACGTGAATACTCTAGTATGTTTTATGTGTCAGGTACGTGAATACTCTAGTATGTTTTATGTGTCAGGTACGTGAATACTCTAGTATGTATTATTGTCAGGTACGTGAATACCCTAGTATGTTATATGTGTCAATAATGTGAATCATCTAGTATGTGATATGTGTTAGGTACGTTAATACTTTAGTATGTTATAACAGTATAAAAGTTTACAATGTCTAAGGATGCCAGGGGAAATTGTGGAGTAAGCCTACTGTAAGGAAACACGTGATATGTTAACCTGGCCGCCGTCCTATAATTTAAATAATGTTGAAACTATATTTAACTCCAATCAAAAGTATAAAGTTAGAGTAGACAGAGAAACTGCAATCCATTCCAGGTGTTATAGTAACATGAGGCCAATGAATAATCTGTATATCATTGTGTACAACATGAGGCCAATGAATAATCTGTATATCAGTGTGTACAGCATGAGGCCAATGATTGTATATCATTGTGTACAACATGAGGCCAATGAATAATCTGTATATCATTGTGTACAGTGTTTTTAACTCGATCGAATTGTATTTTTCGCCTACCTCGACAGTATTTCAGTAAAGTCACGTTGATATTGCTCCATTGCCAAAACACTGGCGCATCACTCATAGTGTTAAATGAAGCCCTGTAAACCTGATTTCCTGTTCAAGATACGAACGCCTTCTTTGAAATCAGATAAACTGTGCTTTGGTTTCTTAGATGCATAACATTTGGTTAATATGTATGATGTTGAATTAGCAGAAAGGTGCAGTTGGCAGTATCTTTCTTGTTCTTGAGTCAGATGTCAATCTTACATTTAGCTGATTAACCAAATCTGACATTTAACATATAAATGGCAATTTTATTACAAGGCTTTAAGCAATTTCGTTTTCAGCAAAAAGTTTCTGAACCTGTCTGCTACATTTGTATATTAACCCTTTTCCCCATACAGATATGTGCAGCAGACGCATTTGATAACAACTGTGCAAAATTATGAAAACTCTCTTTAAAAAAATGACTAGAGTTCAAATTATTGTGGCAAAAGGAGAAATTGTTCATCATGAGCATTTTTTCCTTTTGCCGCACTGTTTTCAAAAGGGCGTCTGATAGTTGGAAAGAGTAAAGTTGTCTGAATCGGGAATAAATGTTCTTTTTTAATTATGAATACACAGGCGGACACAGCAGAAGCGAACGGTACAGAGTCAACCACCACCTTTTCCGTCTCCAATGATAAAGAGTAAGGACAGAGACCATTTCACAAACACCTATTGTAAATACGATTACGATGAGGACAAGTACTGCTCCATCAAACGTAGTCCAATGAGACTTACCAAGTTCTCAAACATGGAGACATTCGGCGACCGGAATTTAAAGGAGGCGTTTTCGCAAGGAGTGGCAGTCCCGGATGCGCAGACGCAAAATGGTTATATGAACTACACACACGACATTGAATCGAGCCAAAACGAACCTCTAATTGAGAAAAAAGAAACAACGGACGATGATTCGGATTCCGAGGTAATCATGCCGAGATCTGAATTTATCGCGATTGGAAGAGCAATTCAGCCGACCTCGATCAAAAGAGATACGTACACAATGTCTCTTCCTGAAAAGAAGAAAAACAAACACAAAACGGTGACCTTTTCACCCGTTGCCATGGTAACGCCTCTTCCATCGGGATCGGAAGAATCAGTGCCGGACGATATCATGATTGACGATATGAAATCTAGTTTTAACGAACAATATAGCAAAACATTACCAAGTAGGTCGTCCGCTCGAATAGCATCGCCGGAAAAAATTAAAAAGATATTTTCTAGGCCGGAGACCCAGGACGATATGTGCTTAGGAGCTTTCCTTCAATCTTCCGGTGAAAACATTACGGAGGAGGATTTGTGGAAAAACTTTCATATTAAATTAACAGACAATGCAATGTCGGATCCAATGTTATCGCATGCGCACCATCTTTACACTCAGACTCCGCCCCCTCCTGCTCCACTTCCGGTGAAGAAGGAGGAGCCAGAGGAGGATCCGGATTATGACGAGAACCCGTATGACAATTTGCCCTACATTAACGTAGGAAGTTTACGACGACATAACGCGCCTGAACAACTAGGACATATGTATAAAGACTCTTTAAAGAGAAATGTAATCAGTCAGAAACCAACGGTCGACAGTATCCCCGAGGCGTGATCGCGACAATCAGACATGCTATACACCACAGGTTGAATGGACCATTCATTGTGGCCGAAATGTAGTTTGGGTTTATTCCATAGTTTGATTGATTTATCATAATATGTATTTATACGCCAGGTTCCAAACCTTTAAAACTGCACTCTGGACTAAGATTGTGTACATAGGTATCTGATTGGACCGAAGTAATTTCATTGTCGAAATTGACCAATCAGAATCTTATTTCGGAGAACGGAGAACGTTTTCAGAGTTTTATAGATTTGAGCCCGGATGTTTTCGTTGTCCTTATCTTTCAAACATTTTTGGAAAGTGTACGCGTTGTGTGTCAGTGATGGAAAAATGTGCAATACCGTAACAATTTGTTTTACTAGTACATTCTATTGAAATATATTTAATAACATAAATAATAGTTTACGTCGATTTGTAGGTATTCTTCCCTGTGGTATTGAAATATGACTATTTCCCTATTTGAGAAATGGTTGTTAAGATACCATTTTCTCTCCATGTAGACAACACTACAAATATGACCAGACTCTTAAATGCGCATTTGAACCTTTTCCACATACAGAAACGTATTGACGTACCTGCAGCAGACTTTTGAAATCATTTTGACAAAAGCAGGAATTCTCATAATGAGCGACATTTATATTTAGCCGTTTCCCGAATTTAAGGAAGATGGTTTAAAGCTTAACTGCTGCATATTTGTTGTAAGTTGGAAACAGGTTAAAGTAACGTAACTGCCATTTACGTACTGATGTATATTGTGATTCATAATCAAATCAAACTGTTTTTAAAAACTACTTTTCTAGACTCAGAACAGTCTGATCAGGATCTTCATTTCTCGCCACTTAGTTTTGTTTAGAGTAGTAGCATTTCAGGAAGAATTATGATACAATGAAAAATCAGATTCGACGTCAATGGTTTACATCTGTTCTAACAACGATTTTAATTATAATTCTTCAATAAGAAAGTAACTCAATTTCTAATTGACTAATTAACCAATCAGAAATTGCGTAACTTTGAAATAACCATTTCCCACATGTAGTCCAATTAAGACGCCTCCGCAGCAGACCACTTTTGCAACAAAACCACTTTCGTTTTTATAGATATTACTTTGTTTGCCTTTAAGTTTTTAAAGTCGGCTGCTGCAGATTCTTTTGTTTGTGGGAAAGTTTTAAGTTTGCCATGGTGCCTTTCAATTTGGTTAATGTCCACGCTTTCGGGTAGTGTCCTGCAAACGATCCATAATGTGCTGATATGCGTTCAGTTGTAAATATGTTGCAATGTTCAGGCGTGTTGTGCCATCTGCGGGGCAGGGTAACTGACAGTCGGGGAAGCTTTCATGGTGTGTGTCCGTCACCCTATGACTTCGATTATTATTCCCCAGTCATAGTGTCACGTTTTGGCCTCGCCATTGTGCCCCGTTTCTGACACCCACGATTTGGAAATTTCAGCCATGCGCGACGTTGTTGCCACGTCCTATCTACGTGCTGGCCACGCTGTCGCCTCGTTATTTTACCGTTGTGACACAATTTAAAGGTGGATACGAATATCAATCAAAGTCGGGTTATGTCTCGCTGCCCCATGCTGTTACCCCGTTGTCGTCACGCTGTGCTTCGTTATGCCTCGTTTTGGTCACGCTGTGCTTCGTTATGCCTCGCTGCCGCCACGTTCAGTTAAAACGCGCCACGCATTGATGATCCTCAAGCAAAACAGTTTTAATTATTACAATCCATTGACGCGACGGAGAGTATCATATATAGCGTACCACACCGTACCAAACCGTAGCACCACATATTGGGAACGTACCACAACGTCGTACAACTTACAACACCATAGCTGACGCAGCTCATCACAAAGTACAACGTGTTACAGCGTATCATATCGTGTCACAACGCGACACGACGAACGTGGTAGCAACGATGCCCCAGCGTAGCATAGCGCAGCACAACGTGTCAGCAAACGCAACAGAACGTATCCACCGGCGGGACGTCCTATGTTCACGTTTTATTACGTTTCTGATACGTTATACTAAACCTTACCTCGTGATCGCCACGCTGTAGTACGTTGTGTGGAAACGTAAGCACATTTTGAACATGTCAACAATTAAAATTCCCACTTCACGTTTGATCACGTTTTGTCTTGTTTGATAACGTTTTAGACACGTTGTTCTACGTTTTCTCACGTTGTAGCCACGTTGTTCTACGTTTTCTAACGTTGAAGCCACGTTTCCCAACGTAACTAAACGTGGCGGCCTAAACGTGACACTATGACTGGAGCATTATGGTTATAGACAATCACATATAAATCACACTAAAGTACTTTGCTGTACGAGCGAGCGTTTACTTCTATAGCGAAGTTTAGGTCTGGTTTAAATGAGATATGGTTAATAGTTATAGTTGGTTCGCAAAGACGGTCTATGGGCTATCGTGTCAATTGATTGACCGAGGACTACACCATTCAGTCCACGGCAACGGTTAACATGATACTTGTGTGAATGCTTGTGAATGAAGTAAAGGGTAATACGCACATTCACAAAGATGTATTGCCATGAATGAGGACAATTAATGGTCAAAATACCCCGGCCTTATTATCGGGTCAGGCAAACACCAATAAAGACAACGTCTTATGGGCATGGCGGAGCAAACAAACAAAACGCAAAAGAGATGCATGCTTTTGTGGACCAACTCTTTCAAACGCCTTATGTAGTTTCCTGTATTAGTTTATTGATTCAGAACATCAATTTGTATTTGACGAAAATTAAATGTATATTTAATCAATATTACGATTGTAAGACATACAAAATTTACTATAGTACGCCGGGTGGCAGACTACCCAGTCGCCTTTTCAATGAGACATGGATATTCGCAAGGTTATCATTATGTTTTCCTACACACAAACACTTTCTGGCGCCAATCACAGGCATCTGAATTTCTATAACAGCAAAAAATGCAGAAAAATACAATGAGTGCTCGATTCGGGCAACAATTTCCGCTGAAAAACGTCTAAACCGACCCGGTCCCAGGTAGAGACGGGTTCATAATTG
>JAUELF010256056.1:0-11606 GCA_031471495.1 Clinocardium nuttallii
TTTCAAATAATTTTGTAGAAATGTTCCTAGGGTGACCCTCTATCAGATCCCTTCAAGCCAAGTTGATTTGTCGGAAACTATGGCCGCCAAGGGCGAGGATTACATGGCTGAAATGAAGGAAAAAAGTCAGGTGAGCGATCCAGGGCCATCATGGCCCTCTTGTTAGGTAATTCGATCAAAGGTCAAGGTCACAGTGACCTTGATCCTGAGAAGCTTGTCCGAGTGATATATTGACATTGCCTGCACCCATGGCCCTCACATTTACTTCACATAGAGGCTGGGGGTGACCCCCATTGATTTTAGCTCCTTGGGTCAAAGGTTAAGGTCACAGTGACCTTGAGCCTGAAGGGCTTGTTTGAGTGACAACTCGACATGGCCTTCAAATTGACATGGTGACTAGTAGATGACCCCTGTTGATGTCAAGGTTACTGACCTTGAACCTGAAAAGCTTGTCCGAGTGATAACTCAACATTGCCTGCACCCATGGCCCTCAAACTTGACATGGAGGCTGGGGGGTGACCAGTTGATTACCCCAATTGATATTTAGCTCATGTGGTCAAGGTCGGTGTCCACCGTCACACATTAAACCTGAAAAGCTTGTCCATATGACTGCACCCAAGACCCTAGGCTGGGCCTGACCAGTTAATGACTCCTATTGATGTTAAGGTCAAAGGTCAATGTCACAGTGGCCTTTATCCTGAAAAGCTTGTCAGTGTGATAAATTGACATGGCCCTCAAAGCTGGGGTGACCAGTAGATGACTCCTATTGATTGTGAGGTCAAGGTCACTGACCTTGAATGTGAAATTTTGTCTGGGAGATAACTCAACATTGCATGCACCCATGACCCTAAAACTTAACATGGAGGCTGGGGTGACCAGTAAATAATAGGAGGTTATCATGTGAAAACGTCAAGGTCACAGTGACCAAGCTTGTTTTGACAAACATCTCTTGTTTACTCTTGATTCCTTGCTCGGAATTTCGCATACATTACTTTAGATTGTATGGTTCAAGGTCAAATGCTTAGTTGAAAACTTGAGTTCTGTTGTATTAAACATTACTTAAACATTGTCATTTGAATGGAGCTGTCTTTGTTTAGGCGTGAATACAGATGTCAACTTCTACACCTTATGAAAAACTTAATTTAGACATTCCTGCCTGATTCCTATCAAATTTTATAGGAAGTTAGGTAGGGATTGTTTTCGCTTCAAAAATAGCCCTTTCCCACTTACGAGCAATCTGCAGCATACGACTTCAGTTTAAATTATGGTTTGATTATTGAACGGAATTGAAGATAATGTGGCAAAAGGAGAAATAGCTCATTAGGAACAATTTCTCCATTTGCCTTTAAAAACTGTTTGCTGTGCCTAAATGTGGGAAAGGGGTAGATCACCTGCATTATGAACGCAGATATCTGGGACTACTAAAACTCATGTGTATAGATTGTGGCATATCTTTCGCTGATATCTGGGACTACTAAAACTTGCGTGTATAGATGGTGGTATACCTTTTGCTGATATCTGGGACTACTAAAACTAACGTGTATAGATGGTGGTATACCTTTTGCTGATATCTGGGACTACTAAAACTTACGTGTATAGATGGTGGTATACCTTTTGCTGATATCTGGGACTACTTAAACTCATGTGTATAGATGGTGGTATACCTTTCGCTGATATCTGGGACTACTTAAACTCACGTGTATAGATGGTGGCATACCTTTCGCTGATATCTGGGACTACTTAAACTCATGTGTATAGATGGTGGTATACCTTTCGCTGATATCTGGGACTATTTAAACTCACATGTATAGATGGTGGCATACCTTTCGCTGATATCTGGGACTACTAAAACTAACATGTATAGATGGTGATATACCTTTCGCTGATATCTGGGACTACTAAAACTCACGTGTTTAGATGGTGGTATACCTTTCGCTGATATCTGGGACTACTAAAACTCATGTGTATAGATTGTGGTATACCTTTCGCTGATATCTGGGACTACTTAAACTCACGTGTATAGATGGTGGTATACCTTTCGCTGATATCTGGGACTACTAAAACTCACGTGTATAGATTGTGGTATACCTTTTGCTGATATCTGGGACTACTAAAACTCACGTGTATTGATTGTGGTATACCTTTTGCTGATAGCCGGGACTACTAAAACTCACGTGTATAGATGGTGGCCTACCTTTTGCTGATATCTGGGACTACTAAAACTCATGTGTATAGATGGTGGTTTACCTTTCGCTGATATCTGGGATTACTTAAACTCATGTGTATAGATTGTGGTGGTATACCTTTCGCTGATATCTGGGGTTACTAAAATTTCATGTTTATAGATTGTGGTATACCTTTCGCTGATATCTGGGACTACTTAAACTCATAAGTGGCCCAGCTGATATTGACTACCTTTTCAGCCTTTTCGGATGACTCTTGAAACATTGTGTGAAAATAAGAAATATCTTAAATTATCAAGTTTGCATTTCCGTAAATATTTTATTTTTTTCATTCGGACGTGTAGAGAGTAAACTGAAAATATAAATGAGATCAACAGTGTTTATATAACATGAATAAATGTATACGAAATCTTAAGTACTAAAGTAAATACGGGGGCTTGTGGTCTTTGTGAAATACTTAAATTAGGATAGCAAATAGTCAAGCTACCAGATATGTGTGGTGCGGGTATGTAGTTTGATTACAGACCGGACTTAACCCGTCCTAACATACAGACATTTTTTTTATTCATCTGCAACGGAAGACATTTGAAACTATTTCGACAGGAAAAAACTGCTTTGTGTTGAGCATTGTTCCTCTTGCCACAATGTGTTTAACCCTTTCCCTCATATAGACGCTTTCTGACGCCTCTGCAGCAGACTGCTTTTTGAAAAACATAGTGACAAAGGAAGAAATTGTACAAAACGTGCAATTTCGTTTTTGAAACAATGTTTTCAACTTTTAGTCATATGTTATCCATTCAATTATAGAGATTTTTTATTTTTTGACAAAATACGTTCAAAGTCGACTGCTGCAGAATTGTTTGCATGAGGAAAAGGGTTAACTCTTTTAAATAATGATACTTTTATTTATAGAGTTTGTGCATAGATGTTTTCAAAGTCGTCTGCTGCAGATTTATTGTATTTGGGGAAAAGGTTTAGGCCTATACGTTTAACAATTGTATATTTAAACCAATTTCCTGAAATGATCAATTTAGACTCTTCCTTATTGAAACTAATTATGATGATAAAGAAAACTGAACTATATTGACCGTGCTTTTTCTGCTCTCAAATACGATTTTATAGTTTGACATGTTTCATTGCATTCCAGAAAAAGATGATTTCCAATAGACAACTTAAAAGCATGGACAGTCCTATAAATAGAAGTGTGAGCAATTTCTCCTTTTGTAACAATGTTTTCAAAAGTCGTCTTCTGCAGATGCGTCAAAATGTGGGAAGGGTTGGGTAATGCTTGAAAGTTGATGATATTGAAAATAGTTTCATCACACGAAGAAAAATCTCCTTTTGCAACAAAACATAATCAAATAATCAAGGTTATCAAGGTAAACATTAAAAGCGCATGTCTCGGATATGGAGCAGTTTATGAACAAACTCTCGAGGGTAGAGATCAAATAATCCGGACTAATTAAACATTATTATTTATGTTTATTAATAAAGTCCTCATTCATCTCGATGTTTTTAAAACCGGTTGTCATACAAATATCCATGATTTTTACAAAGTTATGAACATTAATGATTAAATTTCAAAAGGACACGTCTCGAGGAACAGAATTCTTAATTCAAGTTGGCCAAAGCATGGAAAGAACCTTAATTGGGATAGACAGGCTGGCCTTTTATAAGCCCCGTCAGACAACGTGTGGTGTTGCTTATGCAGACAATGATGCTTTATGAGAGCCTGTACATAACAGAGACTGGCTGGTTCAAATATTCACTCCCCGCCTACACTAGGAACGAATAGTCGTAACTGTACACTTATAGTATATAAATAAATATATATACACAGTCAAACCTGTGTTTAAAGACCACCCATGGGAAGTGAACGATCTGGTCTTTGTTCACAGGTTGTCTATAATATAAGTCTGGGAACACTAAAAGAGCCGTATCCGATACCCTGTATACGTACAGGGTCATTTACACAGGAAATGAATATTTGGGAAACTAAACGTATGATGGCTATAGACAGGGAATCTCGTCACCTTTTGGACATGAGAGTCAAACATTTCTACATTAAAAGCCAAATGTTTCGCAACTTTAAACAGAAATGGTCTTTTTTTATTTGCCTCTTAATTTGACGTTTTAATGAAAAATTAAAAAATAAACAAGTTTATAGATATAATTTTCGATGTCCACGATGTCTAACGTGGCTTTACTAGATGAGTACTGGCACTTGAGCCGTCTCGCGAGTAAACCAACATTATGGACTCTGCGTTAAGTGTCGATCCTGATCCGATTAAGTATGCCGCACAGGCTTACCCGGAAAGACACGTTTCATTACTCCATACCTCCTGAGACGGAATGTGTCGACCCGGATCAGTCTGCGCAGGCTGATCTGGCCGATTCATTACGCAGATGCCATAATGTTGGTTTTCTCGCAGGACGATTCATTTTCTGTCAATGGCTATTCGTATTATACATAATGATTGTATAGTTTGTCGTTATAAAAATTATGATTCGATTTGAAGTGTATGTGTCAGAGTGCTGATATGAGCAACGCCAGACAAAAAACGACCTTCGTCGGGTGTTCGGGAATTAATGGTGCCGCTTTTTTATATCCCGCAAAAGTCCTTTCCCAGTAGTAACATTGAACTGCGCGTAGGAATGCCACTGATCAGACGGTTCGAATGCATAGTTCGGTCAGGATCTTTCCTGTTCTAAAATGGCGGGTTTTAGTCTACTATGATTTTAATCAATAACCTTCTAGGTGAAAAGTAAAGATCCAGATCCACATTCGCGAATACGCAGGCGGGTTTGTGTCTTTCCTGGGCGCAACGTCTCGAATGTCAGTTTTCATGAGGAGTTGTTTAATTATGTGAGAGCAAATGCAGTCTAAAGCTTTTGAACAACGTATAAATAATAAACTGTTTTAGGAGATGTCACTAAAGTATTTATAATCATGAAAGAAATGTTATGTTATTGTAAACCCTTGCTCATTTCTAAATGACACGTTTTATCATATTATGAATTGAGTCGATTTGAATGGTTCAAATCGACTCAATTTGTGTAATCGTTTACTAGATATATATGTGTAATCGTTTACTAGATATATATCGTCGGTGTGGAAACTGTATTTCCGGATGATCGAGAGTTGTGGCGGTACATAGTTGCTATAGAGTTTATACGTCCGCAGTCCGATACAAATAGCTTCTTTCCGGATGAGCGTAGGCCTTTTATTTCGCTGCAGTCCGATGTCAATTTCCTCTGCCTGGATGATCGTGTGATGTGGCTGTAAATTGTACCACAGTATGGCATCTGAGCTGTGAGAAAACCAACATTATGGCATCTACGTAATTATCGACCAGATCAGATCAGCCTGCGATGTCCGCGCAGACTGGTCCGGGCCGACACATTCCGTCTCAGGTGGATAGAGGTATAGAGTAATGATTATTGAAACAGAAAAAACACAGGAGGCGAAACTTGTCTGTCCGGATAAGCCTGCGCGGCGTACTTAGTCTGATCAGGGTCGACACTTTACGCAGACTCCATAATGTTGGTTTTCTCGCGAGACGGCTCAAGTGTGGACTCCTTTCCAAAATCATATTTCCAGTTATCCATCTGATTTAAAGTTTATATAATTTAAATTTCATTTTAAAGATGTTTTAATTTGAATCAAATGACTGAATAAGCACTTCGTGTAAACGGTCAATCTAACATAAAGGTCCCTTGTCCAAAAAACATGTGCTACGAGTAAAGACCAAGATCGCCTTGCGTCTCCGCTTAATTTGACATAGATCGGCACTGGCCGTTGCTAACTAAAGACAACTAAGAAGAAGACCCCCGGCACACAGTGTACACCTAACTAGCACTGATTTTCTGTGCATTATGTAGCTTTAACCTCACGGAAAGGAGTTAGAATAAGCAATTACATTGCAATTACTATGGTTGTACTGTTAACTTTGTAAATATGAATTGAATAAATGTGTTTAAAATTAATAGCATTATGTGGTCATTTTCTTCTCTTGCCAAACATCTTCGGAGTGTAATAGATATAGCTTGCCTACTACAAACGGCAAATTTGTTAGAATACGAAGAAAGGAAATCTAGATATGAGATAGAAATAGAGTACGAGACAGATAACAAATGATCGATAAGTTCTTCTTTTCCAATGATGTAAATGCATTATGATATTGTACCCGGTGTTTGGCAAAGTCTGGTCACTTACTTGCAGCATTCTGATTTTTTCCACTAGGCAAATTGAGGTCATCACCCTCGTCACCATTAAAGTTTCCGCAAAGTCCTGTAGTTTTAGTTTTGTATTTTTCGTCAACTTGTAATTCCACATTTAAACCTGCAAAATACAAGGTACAAACATTGCGGTATTAAATGTTATCGTTCTATTTTATAAATGGCTGTTGAGTCTTCCAGATGCAAAATTGCAGTAATTGATTATGTTTATTCAGCATTGTGATTTGTTCTTGTCCCTTATACAGAACACAGTTTGACTCTTTGCAACTCTTCTAAACAGACGACTTCTGCATACAGTATGGACAAGTCCTGATTTATTCAAGCTCTGCCTCTGTGTCTGTATATTGTACTCTGTGTCTGTATATTGTACTCCGTGTCTGTACATTGTACTCCGTGTCTGTACATTGTACTCCGTGTCTGTACATTGTACCCCGTGTCTGTACATTGTACTCCGTTTCTGTACATTGTACTCCGTGTCTGTACATTGTACTCCGTGTCTGTACATTGTACTCCGTGTCTGTACACTGTACTCCGTGTCTGTACATTGTACTCTCGAAGAGCGTAATTATGTTGAAATCCTGCAGTTTACTCTTCAAGATTTGTATACGTTTTACAAGTTAACCTTTCCCTCATATAGACGCTATCTGACGCCTCTGCAGCAGACAGCTTTTTGAAAACATAGTGACAAAAGAATAAATTTCACACTACGTGCAATTTCTTCTTTTGCCACAATGTTTTCCACTTTTAGTCACAGGTTCTCCATTCAATTATAGAATTTTTCTATTTTTGACAAACCTTTTCAAAGTCGTCTGCTGCAGAATTGTCGTATGAGGGAAGGGGTTAATAACTTTTGTTTGTTTGTACCGTGTTATACGCCGCTTTCAATATGTTTTCAGTTACATCATTGCGTTTTCTGGGTAATAAACCGGTACTTATGGTTCATTTATGCTGACACCTGCGAGTATCGGAATCCGCTGATTTGAGTAGTTAGTGTCGGGTATTTCGAAACCGGGTGTCGATGCGCCATAAAAAATAAATAATAAAACAACAAGACCTGCGAGTCAATCGTAATGCTAACCAGACAACGCTGAGCGCCGAGAAGGGAACGCAATTACTACCATTTGTAATGTCTTTGTTTTTCATGTTCAGAGCATTGTCTTTTCTAATAACGGATAAGAGACAGTACATGAGAAAATACACAATTTGACCTTTAAGAACAGTATATGAACCGTCTCGCGAGAAAACCACCACTGTGGTATCTGCGTAAAGTATCTACCCGGTTTAGTCTTAACATGCCGTGCAGGCTAACCCGGACAGACACGTTTCGCGTCTTGTAGATTTGCTGTTTCAGTAATAATTTTTCTATACCGCTATAGACGAAATAAGACGGCCCGGATAAGTCTGCGCGGACAGCACAGGCTGATCTGGTGAATACATTACGCAAATGCCATAATGTTGGTTTTCTCGCGGGACGACTCATTATTATATCACGATCAGTCTGTAAATCCAATAAGTATAATCAAGATATACACTGTTACCATATTACTAGAACAAGAGTGTGTATGTGGATTTGGACAATCCTTAGCCAATTGACAATATGGTCTGATTCTACACTGTTCAGAAATGCCAATGTGTACCTTTTTCTCATGTACTGACTTGGCACGATTATTGACAAAGAAATGGCTTATGAACATGCAACATGTATACAAAGAATGCTGAAACCGGACCAATATTACACTAAGTATGATCTAACACGGTAAAGAAAACATTCGCATTGCAGTTGGTGGTACAGTATAGACGATGATGAAAAGAATTGTTCTCGGTATTCACATCATTTCGAGAGTCTACAACGGGGCATGTATAACCTGATTTCAAACCGAGTTGTTGCTACATAATTGTCATCCATACCGGGCGATGAGGGAGCATATGAGCCCTCCCTCGAGATAACAATTTGTGTGGACTCTGCGTAAAGTATCGACCCGGATCAGCCTAAGCTTTCCGCGCAGGCTTACCGGGATAGAAACTGTTCTCCTCCTGTGGATTTTCTGTTTCAGGAATCATTACTATATATATATCCCCCTGAGACGGAATGTGTCGGCCCGGATCAGTCTGGGCGGACTGCGCAGGCTGATCTGGGTATTACGCAGAGGCCATAATGTTGGTTTTCTCGCGGGACGGCTCATATAAAGATCAAATGGCGTAAAACTAACTGGGCTACATCTCTTTGGTTTGTTTCAAAAGAAAGTAGATGCCTAGAGTTTTTGTCAATAGAGAAACATATAGAGATTCGGACAAACATATAGAGATTCGGACAAAACATATAGAGATGCGGACAAACATATAGAGATTCGGACAAACATATAAAGATTCGGACAAACATAGAGATTCGGACACACATATAGAGATTCGGACAAACATATAGAGATTCGGATAAACATATAGAGATTCGGACAAACATATAGAGATTCGGATAAACATATTCGGATAAACATATAGAGATTCGGATAAACATACCTTTAGTTGTAGCACGGCGGACATGCTATTAACACTATCCACATACAGACGCTTTCTTTGTGACGCTTTTGCAGCAGACGATTTTTTTTAACATTGTGGCAAAAGAAGACATTGCTCACATGAACAATTTCTCCTTTTGTCACAATGTTTTCAACTTTATTCAATAATGGATACTTCATTTATAGAGTTTTCTTTTTTTAGATTTGCTATATGAAGAAAATGATTAAAGTCGCTGGCCAAATAATTAAGTCTAAATTACCCAAATCATACGTGACTTTAAATTGAAGCGTGTCATCTTCTATTACCACATACTTGTCTCCGACGTTACGAATTCTGAATTTTCCATCGGGTGCTCTGTTAAAAAAGATATAAAATAAGCTATTCAAAACTGTTTGCATAATTGAGCCGTCCGGCGAGAACACCAACATTGTGGACTCTGCGTTAAGTATCGACCGGATCAGTCTGAGCATTCCGCGCAGGCTAATCCGGACAGACACGTTTCGCCTCCTGTGGTTATTTTGTTTCAGGAATCATGCCTCTTTACCTCGACCCACCTGAGACGGAATGGGTCGGTCCGGATTAGCCTGCGCGGACTGGGCAGGCTGATATGGGTCGATACATTACGCAGATGCCATAATGTTGGCTTTTCTCGCGGGACGGCTCATATGAACATTGCTTTGATAAGAAAGAAAGTAAGGCATTTGCGACCAGTGTATACCAGATTTGGCAGATTATTCCCGTATTCATATCTGGTTCTGCACTGTTCGACAATAAGACATTAAATGTTTCAAGAAACTCGTGTTAAGCGATATCCATTTGGATCATCTGCATAGATCAACAGTTAAGTCTTTTTCTACACTTGTATTGATGACGTTAAGGTTGGTTTAGCACAGCGTCGCCCATATGTATCGATCATTTAACTGGTGAGTTTTAGCACAGCGTCGCCCATATGTATCGATCATTTAACTGGTGAGTTTTGTTTTTTATTCGACTGATTGACTGGCAGGCTGATTTACTTATTTTGCAGCTGGCTACCTGCACACCAAAATCATTTACATGTTGTCCAATCGTTCAAAATACGACAATGCCCCGCCATTAACAGCCTCGTTGAGCGTCTACGCTTGACCTTGAATAATAATGGCATTGGCAGATAATACATACACGCACAGGGACCGCATATACAAGTAATTCATGATGTATCACAGAACAAAACGCAACACAACACAACAAAACCTCTGGTAAAGTAGGGTAAAGTAGAACAACAATAGAAAGTAAACATGCAATTGTCACTAGTCATGATGGGTGAAGTGGAGAGAGAAAGGGAGCGAGAGACAGATTATAATTTTGGCAAATATCGTAGATAATGAGAAATATGTAGGCATAGATCGGACTTGTTAATATGTAACCTGATCTCAGCTCTTTCTGCTTACAATCGGTTAGGGGGAAAATGTTTTTTGTATGTGGGGCAGGATAATTGTTACTCTAAGCGGGTTAACAAATTCGGTTAATCATATTATTTGGTAACGGAATTTATGTTTTAAAGTTTTGTGATGGAGTGCTACAGTGTATACAATATAATGTCATGCTCTATTTAGAACGCGTGCTTTTGTAAAGGGTACATTTCAATGGGACAACATTAGGGTCACGTGCTAATTTGCACACTTCCAGTTCATTTTCAAATTGTAAATTGGAATACGAGAGACCCAGGCCATGACCTGTCACGTGTGACTTTGGTCTTTAATTCATAAATTATAAATTCCATTCATAGAGCCTACATGACTTTTGAGTTTTTGTAATAATTAGTGAATGTTCGTATTGAATAGTAAACGTTTGCAAAGAAGTTGCAAATTGCAAATGAGCGTGTGTAAGTGTGTATCAATATTCAACAGTAACCAGGGACGTAGCTTAGCAATAATCAATGTGTAGGCCGTCTCATGAGAATATGTACATTGTGGACTCTGCGTAAAGTGTCGACCGGGATCAGCCTAATCATGACACACATGCGTACCCGGATAGACACTTCTCGCCTCTTGTGGATTTTCTGTTTCAGTTATCACTACTCTATACATCTATCCCTCTAAGACGGAATGTGTCGGCTCTGACTCTTTACTTTAATGTGTTAAGAAGCATCATCACAGACAGCGTCAACATTTAGGATGTTGTATTTGCTGTCTGATAGTGTGTATGCGTTATTGCCTATGAAATATGATGTATTTGCTATGGCATATATACTGCATATGGCTGTGGTATATGATTTATTGGATTTTGTATGATGTGTTGGCTGTGGTATATGATTTATTGGATTTTGTATTTGATGTGTTGGCTTTGGTATATGATTTATTGGATTTTGTATTTGATGTGTTGGCTGTGGTATATGATTTATTGGATTTTGTATTTGATGTGTTGGCTTTGGTATATGATGTATTGGATTTTGCATTTGATGTGTTGGCTGTGGTATATGATGTGTTGGCTGTGGTGTATGATGTATTGGATTTTGTATTGGATGTGTTGGCTGTGGTATATGATGTGTTGGCTGTGGTATATGATTTATTGGAGTTTGTATATGATGTGTTGGCTGTGGTATATGATTTGTTGGCTGTGGTGTATGATGTATTGGATTTTGTATTTGATGTGTTGGCTTTGGTATATGATGTTTTGACTGTGATATAT
>JAUELF010256067.1:0-11605 GCA_031471495.1 Clinocardium nuttallii
CAGTAGACAAAAAGCATGTTATAGGTTTTCTCAAGTTGGGAAATCTCTATATTTCATCATTGAGTATATAATATATAATGGTATATTACATGTTTACATGTTACCGCCATCATGTAGAAGTCTACTTACTGACATAAACGGCAGATATTTAAAATAAATGTCCTAAGTCATATCACAATATGTCATCAAATAAAATCTGTGAACATCAAAACTTTGTAGGGACACATCAAACAGAATAATTAGCACACATTCTGTAAAGCTTTGAATTCAATATCTTGGATTTAAGTAGTTTAAAACTTATGAAGTACATAGAAATAACTTGATTGTACTTTCAATCAGTTTCTTATCCGTAGTATTCACTGAAATAACATAAAACTTGATCAAAGTAATTTTTATCACATGTAAATTGTCACAACTCTAGTAATGAAGCAAACAGCTAGATATACAAAATATGGCTTCAATATGGCTTCCGACCGACTGACACAGTGACTCCTATATACCCCCCCCTAAAACTTTGTTTTTTGGGGGTATAATTAACTTTTCTAACATTGCAGCAGATGACTTTTAAATCATTTGAACCTAATCTTTCTGATCCCCTGTGCAGCAGACGACCTTTGGAAACATTGTGACTCAAGCAGAACTTACTCAATACGACTACGAGCAAATTCTCCTTTTGCAACAATGTTTTCAACTTTTCAATAATTAAACTGACAGAAATGTTCCCAAGATGTTTTCAAAGTTGTCTGCTGCAGATGTGTTGTGTGTGCAAAAGGGCCAACAGGAAAGAACGAAATCAGACAAAGGCCCTAATCATTGCTGGTGTTTTAAGTCCTCAATGTTGACTTGAATATGACATAGCCCATTTCGTACATCTATGGTACAAAGATATAACCTTTAAGTCCATTTCGTACATCTATGGTACAAAGATATAACCTTTAGTCCATTGTTCTTAATCTTTATTTTTAATAATTTCTCTTCCAAATTGAAAACACTGTAAGAAAAGTAAGGAAAATCTGGAATAAGTCACAATGGAATGTATAGCAAACAAGCACAATGAAAAATATTGAGCAAAGAGGAGAAATTATTTCTTTCACTAAAAATAAGAACACCCATTCCCTAATCTAAAGATTGTGTGCTTCTTTCTAGAGCCATGACAATTACATTCAAAATGAATTCTAATTTCACATTTTACACATTCATTCCTCGCATAAATTCGTTGAAACACAACCCTTAATTTTCACACTATCACTATCAGATTCCCTATTTAGCTGAATCCAACACAAACAGACGATAAATACTTCCATGCAATTGTCTTCAACTGGCACAGACGTACAATGTACTGAACACAAATAGTCCATTCTTTGTTCCTCTTTTGTAGCAGTCCATCTACTCACAAATCTTTTCACTTTTTTTATATTTTTTTAAGATTCAGCGTTTGTTTATCGTGTTGAATCTAAGTTGTACCTAACCAAAATATTTTTTAAAATTTAATTCTCAAGTCTTAACTTAATTATTCAGGATTTCACTGCCGGGAAAATTCCTTCATGAATATATTTTAGTATGTTTACCCTTAACCTGATATAGTATTTAAAAAGACTTTATCTTCGAAAACATCATAAAATTAATAATACTGTATTAGTTAATTTTAAAGGATAATTTTCATTCCGAGTTTAAAACATTGTAGAAAAAATTGAAATTGCTCTTATTGAGCCACATCTCCATTACCGGTACCCATGATGCTTTCAAAAGTTTTCAGAACAAGGAAGCTTAAAAATTAGACTGGAAGACAAGCCCTGTTTTAAAACTCAACAGAAAAGACACTTTGAAGAAGTTAAATTTTACAATTGTTTTTAATGGGAGACATTAGTGATAATTATATTAGCTCCCTTGTCAGATCAAGACCAAGGAAGACCAAATAGTAGTTTGGTCCTTTCAGTCGAAAACCTTTGTATTTATCGCTATTTGGAAATGAGATATTGCGTTTACTCTGTACACATTAATCATAAATGTGTTAATTAAATTGATGATGCAAGAGAGAAAATTTACATAGCAGTGTTTAAAGAACACAAATCTGGAAATATTAACCAAACTCATAACAGTTGGTCAAGAAAATGCAAATTATAAGTGCACATCCAGTGCAAAGACACCAACGATAAAAACAGAGGAAAACGAATGATAGGACCCAGCTAGATTTAGAGAGTATTAAAGAGAGGTCACTGACTGATGTCTCCCATTAACTCTTTCACTGCCGATTTTCACCAAATCGAATCTTCCTTGTTGAAAATCGAAGCACTTCATTTCAGTCCAACAGGATCAATTGTAAAATTTAATATCAAAGTGGCAAACAATACAGACTGTTTGCAAACACCTTTAATTACCTTTGACAGTGAAAGGGTAACTGATAATGTTTTTCTTTCAGGTCAACTGTAAAACGTACCAACAATGAAACAGTTCTATGTTATCATCATCTTCTTCTCATTCTGTATTTCGAGTTCCCTCTGTAGTTTCTACGGTAATACCTACTGGAATCAAAGATATGGCGCTCAAGGGATATCCTATACTACAAGTATGTATTATGACATAAATGCTTACTATATGTTACATATAGCATGTAATCCTCTTACATGTACATATAGCATGTAATCCTCTTACATATACATATAGTATGGCTTCATGGTAAATATATAGTATGAATTTATTTTACAAATCAGTCTTTTTATTAAAATATCAAATGTCTTTATAATACATATTACAAGTCTCTTAGTCGGATATCATTTTGTGCTTATGTTATTTTTATAATACCATGTCGTACTGCCTACTGTCAACGATATCATGCGCACGATGAGGTATTCTCTCTTCATTTGTATTTGTCGATATATAACCCCGCCCGTGCAAGCTGTCATGGCTGAACAGTGTAGGTTCATTCCACCCTATAGATCTACGCAATATTATAAGAATACACATGTTTCCAGAATCTTCTTGCACTTGTAAGGTATATTTCAACAGTGTAAGATTATATCACCCTGTACATCTACGTAATATTATCAGGTTACACACATGTTATCCGAATCTTCTTGAACTACTGTATAAGTTATTTTGTACAGTGTACGTGCATATCACCCTATAGATCTACGCAATATTATCAGAATACACATGTTACCAGAATCTTCTTGAAATACTGTGTAAGTTATATTTAAACAGTGACAGTTCATATCACCCTGTACATCTACGTAATCTGATCATAATCTGCACGTGTTACCAGAATCTCATAACAACCTTAACGTGTAAGTTATATTTGAACAATATAAATATTTATTAGGGCTGACTTGTATCATTTCTCCCGGACATTATTTAACGTATACGATCGAATTTAAGTATTTCACTGCCGGAATTCACACAGTTGACTCTTCCATATTGATAATCGGACTAGTCCATTTTTCGTCCAATGTTAAATCTCGTAACATCTAATGTCTAAGTGGTAAACAATGCAGCGGAGAGACAGCTCGTTGCAGGTACGATACTATATCAAATACCGTGTCCTTCAACATACCTTCACATATCGTTGTGTAGTTCTTGTGCCCTATCGCATGAAATTTATTAAGTATTCCTTAACCCTTTCCCTCATATAGATGCTTTTTGACGCCTCTGCATCAGACGGCTTTTTGAAAACATAGTGACAAAAGAAGAAATTGCACAAAACGTGCAATTTCTCCTTTTGACACAATGTTTTCCACTTTTAGTCATAAGTTATCCATTTAATTGCAGAGATTTTCCATCTTTTGACAAAATATGTTCAAAGTCGTCTCCTGCAGAATTGTCGTATGAGGGAAAGGGTTAAACACGCGCATGCTTCATAATTACAACTGGATAGTCCTCTTTTGTATAGACCGTTTATTGAATGTTTATTGGTCGTGTTTCCAGCTGACAGACAGAACGGCCTATGGTCGGACGGTGGCTCCCTCCGCAGTAATTACCAATATTCCAGTTCATCATTTAGTGGTGAGCAATGTACCGGATGTGTGTGCGATGACGACAACAACAACGTCACATGTACCGGACCAACTGTGTAAGAGGTTTATTATGTAACTTAAATATTTCATTATTTTGTATAATCCTTTATTATGATAAGTTGTTTTGTGAATTTCTTATTATTTCATACAGTTGGTCTATTTTGCAAAGTGCACTCTTTTTTATGTTCTGTGAAAGTTATATTATCTTTTGCACATTCTCTGTTATGTTGTGTACATTCTATATTCTGTTACGTAGATTCCTTATTCATCTATGAAGTCATATACAATTAATAGCAGTTTATGTTCTGTTTTAGCACTTACCATAAAAAAGTATTACACGCCATAATAATTGATGTAAACAACATGATACAGGATGTACACTACACAATACAAAATATACACAACATAATAAAGGGTGCACACAATATAATAACAATCGTCAATGTAAGACAGTTGAAACGTTCCATACATATGCGCGGTGACGCAGGAAAACCTAAACGTTATTTGTACACATAAAAGTACACGCCAGCGTAAAGATTCTTGAAACATTGACTAATTAACAAACAGTGAAGAGCCAGTTCAGATTGCGTGTATGCGCAGGTTGATCTGATCATCAATTATAGCAAATGTGTTTTGGTTTTCGCCAAAATTGGCTTAATATCTATTGCGACCTACCAGAAATGGTCTTGTCATGATTTGTTTATAAACCATATTTCTGATCGTATATATATATATGATATATATGCTAATGTCGGGAACCTAGTTTAGGTTTTATACATGTTGTCTGCTGCTGCTGAATGAGAAAAGCCTGTATATGTGGGAAAGTGTTAAATTGTCTGTCCAACGTTATACCATTAAAGGTGGACTATCAATTATTATCCCGTTAAGGGTTCCTTTAACCGAACGGTGCTTATCCTTAAATTTCTACAGCGTTTTAAAGAACAAAGCAATTTACAACATAACGATGGGGGCGTTCGCAGATACAATTACCAGCATGTAAGTACAATTTATTTTTTCGATATAAAGATTTCCTGTTGACTTTTGTCTATATACGTCAATAATGTTTACTTATTGCTATAAAAATACCTTATGTTTACTTAATTCGATATACAGAATGTATGCTTACTTATTTCGATATACAGAATTTATGCTTACTTATTTCGATAAAAAAAGTCCTTATGCATAGTTATTTCGCTATACAGATATTATGTTTACTTTTTTCGATATAGAAGCAAAAGTTTTACTGAATTCGATAAACAAACCTAATTGCACTTAGTTCGATATAGAAGACTAATACTACTTATTTGTATAAATGGACTTCATATTGATCTCATTCGGTCAATTCAAGTTATTTTAATCCTTAATCGGCAAACATCGCACAATTTATCTATGGCCATTTACAAAGTGAAAGGATATGGCTTAAGTAAAAATAAATGAAAATATACCTATACAATATACCAGATAATTGGAAAGGTACACAATAAGAAAAGTTATATAGCAAAAAACTTGAAAAAAGACAATGACAATATGTATTTACTTATTCCAATAGACATACCTAATATTCACTAAATCCCATAGACATACTTAACATTCATTTATTCCCATAGACATACCTAATATTCACTTATTCCCATAGCCATACATAATGTTCACTTATTCCCATAGACATACATAATATTCACATATTCTAATAGACGTACATTATATTCACCTATTCCCATAGACATACCGAATGTTTACTTATTTTGATATACAGACCTTGTTTACTTATTTTGATATACAGACCTAGTTTACTTATGTTGATACACAAACATAATGTTCACTTATTTCGATATACAGACCTAATGTTTACTTAATTCGAAATAAATACCTAATGTTTACTTATTTCGAAACACAGACCTAGTTTACTTATTTCGATACACATATCTAGTGTTTACTTATTTTGATACACATACCTAATGTTCGATATACATACTTAATGTTTACTTATTTCGATATACAGACCTAATGTTCACTTATTTCGATATACATACTTAATGTTTACTTATTTCGATATAAAGACCTAATGTTTACTTATTTCGATATACAGACTTAATGTTTACTTATTTCGATATACAGACTTAATGTTCACTTATTTCGATATACAGACTTAATGTTTACTTATTTCGATATACAGACTTAATGTTTACTTATTTCGATATACAGACTTAGTTTACTTATTGGGATACACATACGTAATGTTTAGGTATTTCGATAAAAAAAACCAAATGTTTACTTATCTATATCAGGGACTCTTTATACTATATATGAGACCCCTGTCTAGATATTGAGACATACTTCTTTCTTAATTCGATTTCTGTACCCAATGTTAACGTATTTCGATATGGATACATTATGATCACTCGTTTCGATGTAACGAAATACTGTTAAGTTAATTCGATTGAAACCTAATCGTATTTAATTCTGTTAAGGGACCTTTTGTTAATTATAGACATATAGATACATACTGTTTACTTATTTCGTTAAAGAGACATAATGTTTACTTATTAAGATATATATACCTGCTGCTTACTTAATTCGATTTATACACCTTATGATTAGTTATTTCGATAGTAAATAATGTTAGTTCAGTTGTGCCGTTAAAACACATACCAAGCCAATACTATCAAACCGGAGACTATAGCATCAGGAGGCTAAACACACTAAACAAACTTAACAAACTTCAACTAATGCCTATCATAGTGACCATTTCTGAAAAAGCAGACTCTTCTTCTATTATAATTTCCACCTGTGAAGAACATTGCCTCATTAGAGGTAACATAACTGTTCCGTACCGCAGTCGCATATACAGCTTCCAATACCTTTGCCTACGGTAAATAATTTGCCGGGTATTATTTAGTTAATGGCATTTTTTCCGGACTTTTCGAAATAATGAATTTGACAGGTCCGATGGACAAACCAACTTTGTTGTAATCTCTCTTTCTGTTGGTGGATTGGTACTAGATAGTTTGGAACCGGTGAACTAATCATTGCGAAAGTTGACCAAATTTGGCGTGTTTTAATCCGTGGTGGATTTCACTGTAATCGGTGGTATAACGCATGGTCCCCCTTTTCATGAAACACATTACTTAAAGTCTCTATAGAAATTATTTATCCATAATATGTCACCACTTTCTTGAAGTTCCTAGAAAAGTCAAAGGACAGTGCCCTCTACAACATCAAAGGTAAAAGGACAATACTCTCTGTAACCTCAAAAGTCAAAGGACAATGCCTTTTTCAACATCATTAATTTCTTTTCGGTAAACATGGTATGCATAATCAAAGAAGATACATCACTCTATACGATTGAATAGTAACATTTTAACAACATCTGCTTAGAACTGTGGAAACACATAAATGTGTTGTACTGTTCACATATAAGTTGAACCATTCTCGTATATCAAACAGTGTTACTTTTTTGTCATCACCTCAACTCAATCATTGAAATCAATTTGTCATCGTACTAAGCCTTGTAATCGTTGATTTGGGTTATATCGTCCTTTTCGATGAGCCATTGGGGTATCTGCAACAGATGGCTTCGATAACAAAGCCCAACAGATGGCTTCGATAACAAAGCCCAACAGATGGCTTCGATAACAAAGCCCAACAGATGGTTTCGATAACAAAGCCCAACAGATGGCTTCTATAACAAAGCCCAACAGATGGCTTCGATAACAAAGCCCAACAGATGGCTTCGATAACAAAGCCCAACAGGAATTTTGGAAGAGTCTTAAGAATATATGTGTATGTCTTTATTTTTCTGTTATTAATCTAAATTTATAAAATTAATATTGATTTTCTATTAATTGTTATCCACTTTTACAGAACGATTATGAGTTGTTCAAATTTTGAACTGTTTGAAGATGGGACTTTTAGGAATCTGACCCGTTTGCAGAAAGTGTAAGTGTATTGATTCTTCCTTTGTATACGAGCCGCTATTGCGTAGGCTGAAACGACGCTGAATATCAATCCATTAGACGTAAAACCGAACCCCAAAGTATACAATGTATGTTTGAAGGTAGGTGATTGCCCGTGCAGCATCGGTGCGAGAAAGTCAACAAATCAATCAATGGTTGCCAGAAATACATGTCGAAAACGGCATCAACTGTTAAATAAACCGAATCATTTAATGTCAAGTGAATTATATCTGTTCATATCATATTTGATTCTTTATCCTTATTTCAAATTTAAGATTATACGTTTTGAGTAAAACATTTTATGATGTCGAATAGTCCCGAATACTCCCAGATTAAAGTTAATTAAATTATTCCTCTGCTAAAAAGGACTTTTAAACGCTTTGCAGCGGATTGCTATTGATAAACAGTCTAAATTAATGGACAACAGTTCATGTAATAAAAGTACTTTCTACATTTTGCCAAATTAATACTTAGAGCTTAACACGTGTAACCATTGTATTTTTAGACGTTCTTTTCAGTAAAAAATATAAACGGTTAACTGCCATATGAAAGTGATATACATGCATCTGCTTTCAGACTGGTTCAAGGTAAACTTCAATATGATGGTGATATACATGTATCTATTTTCAGACTGGTTCAAGGTACAGCTCTCAATCATATACCAGATCTGTCCAATACAGCCGTCACTATTGTGTAAGTTCGTAAACCTTCCTCGTACGCAGACGGACTTCTGACGGAGGCTTAGTCGTCTACCATTTTTCATCAACAGTATAAATAGTATCATTTTAAGCTTATAATTTAGGGTTAAACCATTGTCGAGTATATTTGTAAGAATATATAACATTTTATTTATGCAAAAATGGCTTCTTTAGTTATTCTAACGAATGAAAAACTAAGTATCTTTCGGACACTTAACCTTTGAAATCGCATCAAAGTTCGTAATGAGAGCAATCACTAATACATGATTGACTTGACATATGATTGCAACGAGTTATGATACTAATCATTATCTTATGCTAAGTGATGAGAAACTGTGAAAAATATAATATCACTCACTGATATCACCCACACTGTGAGTGATATAGGTATGACGGAATTACTAGTTTTACTTATAAAGGGAGGCCACTTTGTTGATATATAGCCTTCCAGTATATACGAATGGCCTCCCTTGTTTTCTTTAAAAGTTCAACTGCTTTTTGTGGTGATTGGTTTGACAATTGCCACACTGCTTTTGGTTTCACAATCGCCACAATGCTGACAGAAACAACAACACCAAACACTTTTACATAGTCAGTTTTGAACAGCCCGTAGACTTGTAAAGCAATATTACAAACCAATTAACCTATATATAATAAACCGTCAAATGCAAAGTTCCATCAGTGATGCAGAGACACGGTAAACAATAAGCCCGTCGGTGCTATTTTGGTACCCGATTGATACTAAGATTTGAGATGTATCCAGCTTACGATCTACTTTGAGTTAAAATATGTATATATATTAGCATTCTTCATGTTTGTGCAGATAATAAATATCATTGCGCGTTTTATCTGCCATGCAAAGTACTCTCACGATACTCAAAATACCTCGACAAAATAAAAAGGCCCTTAAAGTACTTTCGAAATTTCTGAAAAGACCTACGCGGTTTACAATCATGTCAGTGCTTATGTTATACCTGGTCCCGTATTCACTAACACTGCAAACTTGTATTTTCGGACTAAATCTGAAGAGCCTCTTATTACATTTAGTCCGTATTCACCAATCCGACTAAAATGAAAAGCAACCTAAGAGATGTGATCAATGACGCAGTAGGAGGCGGCATCTGAAAATTCCAAAATGTTCAGCGTGGTCATGGATTTTTCTTAGCAAGGGGCTCGTTAAAGCCAATTGCTATAGTAGGTGAATTCCAAAACGACGCATCATTTTGAGACTGGAATCAAGACTGGTGTTTTACCATATCGCATTGAATTACTTAACATTTGTCTTTCTACATCAGTTCTCCGTTTCTGAACAACATCTAAATTCAGATAAATGAGTCCCAATGATAACATATATACTCAAAAATTTAAATTATTGAAATGCTTATAAAATAAATAGTTGACAAAATATAATAACATATACGGTACATAAGTAAGTAAGCCTAGACATCGACATTTCCAAAAATCCTTTCGAATAACGTTATTCAGATCTCTGTACTAGATAGAGTAATTCATTCTAGATGCTTGCATCAGATTCTCAGCCGAAATTAAACATAACAACCCCAGAACACGGGAAAAGAAAGTCAAGTCCCAGTAACATGATCTCATACAAAAGAAAACCAAAGTATAATCAGGGTTTTCATTTCATTGCTAGCACTCGTAGCAACTTGCATTTTGGATAGGTGCTTTCGACAAGGTCCGCGTCTAAATTCCCGACAAATTAAAGCAGTATGTGCATACTTTCTTCAGGTGTCAACACATTTACGGTGTATGTGCATACTTTCCGCAGGTGTAATTATGATTGCGATTTCAAAATTGAATTTTAAATTGATGACTTGACATTTGAAAGGGGAGAGTGCTGTGTATATTGTCTCAATTAATTAACTCATGAATGAATGTGTATCCATTGAAAGTTTTTGCGATAAACCCCCATTCTGTGTAGAGACAAGTGTGCATTCAACTAAACTATTATTCAATTAGCGGACATAACAAGGCCTTCTTGCGAAGTGTATGTGAACAAAATATGGTTGGTAAATACTTGTCCTAATGTTTTTCCGTGATCTGCAATTAGCCCCTTGCTGGCAGCACTTTGAGTGCTTTAGGTTACATAAACCAATAGTATGTCTATCATTTCTAGCACCGGCGGTAACATCAAAGCAAGGAGGAACACCGTCACGAAATCCGAATTCCAACCCATCTGCTGGAGGACAATCAAACGGGACAACACCACCGGTCACAGGTGACCCAGTTGGCTCCACTAGTCAGAATGGACGCAAGGGCAATGGCGGATCGAACGCTGCTTCCAGCAGATGGTTGATAGCACTAATTGTTAGTCTGTTCCAAATAAGTTTGTAAAATTACTAAATATTGTTTTGGATTTGTGAACGTGTTTGTGTTTGCTGTAAAGAACTATACATGTATGTATCATAATCGTGTCCTAACCCTTTCCCACAAACACTGACGCTTCTGCAACATACGATTTTTGAAATCATTTCGGCTAAATGAGAAACGTCTCAAACTGAGCAATTTCTTCTTTTACCACAATGTTTTCATATATAGATATTTGCCTTATATTTTCAAAGTCGTCTGCAGATTTGCTGTATGTGAGAAAATGGTTACATCCTTATATGACGTCCTATGCCTGATTGTGACGATTCTTTTTTAACATCACACCACCATATCCTTTTAAACCTGTAGAAAGGCTGTAAAGCCAATTAACCCTCTCTTTTGTGTATCTACGTTATTGCTGCTGTATACTTGACTTATCGTGTCTGGCATATACTAGCCGTTTGATTTGGATATTTCTATAAGAAAGGGCTAAACATTATTCTGCTTTATTAAGGTATTTAAAAACAACCGATCGCTTCATTTCAAACGGTTCAAGATGCATAATTTGCTTCTCTTTTATTTATACTAATTCAAATATATATATTTTTTTCGGTAT
>JAUELF010256077.1:0-11605 GCA_031471495.1 Clinocardium nuttallii
ATTGCTCATTTTGAGCAATTTCTTTTTTAGTTTCTATATTTTCAAAAAAGCCGTCTGCTGCAGAGGCGTCAGAAAGCGTCTATATGAGGTAAAGGGTTAATTCATTTTTAATCCTTTCCCTCTCCTTTAAAACTTTTCCTTTTGCCCTAATGTTTTCGAAAAAAAATTGTCGGCTGGTAATTAAAAGTGATAAAGTGTTGGATTATGACAAGCTGGGTCCGAAACTATAAAACTCTGAAAACGTTCTGGAGTGCTCAGAAATGAACGGACCATACTCCAAATAAGGCTTGAAGCCTTCTGATTGGTCAATTTGGAGAACGAATATGCTTCTAATCAATCAAATTGACTTGAGCACAATTTCTGAGCATTAAAGATTAAACTTTGATAGTTTTGGACCCTGATAACTCCCTTTTATGTAGTTCTCTGATATATTCAGTTCAAACGGATTCTAATATATTCAAGGTTGGATTAGTAGGCCGCCTACATCAGATGCTTTAGGTTGCAGGTTTGATCCCTTGCCATGTCATACCAGAGACTTTAAATATGAAAGTAATGGCTGTTCCTCCTTGGCAAATTTCTGGATTGAGTGATAAGCTCCATGGGGTCAGAATAAATGGACCAAAAGTACTGAGTAACTTAAATAATAGATGTAATGATAAAACTGAAGAATGGTTAAAAAACATTTTTTGAAAAAAGACCAGTTTCTGTGGTTTTGATGATCAGTTCAAAACCGATTCTGATAATGAAGATGGGAGAACTATTGACACAGTCTCCAACAATAATAATGCTAATTTGAATTCCTTATGTTCACAGGTATCTGAAATTTTATTGATTAACCCTTTACCTCATATATACACTTTATTACGCTTCTGCAGCAAATGGTTTTTATGAAAACATGGTGACAAAAGAAGAAATTGCTCAAAACAAGCAATTTCTCCTTTTTCCACAATGTTTCCATTTTAAGTCATAGGTTATCCATTCATTTATAGAGATTTTCTATTTAGTGACAAAATACTTTTTCCAGATTGTTCATGCAGGATGATGCATCCAAAGCATATGACTTTCACCAATGATGCAAAGACCAATTTCTCACTGAACCCTTGCCCTTCAGAAACAATTTGAAGCATCTAGAGCTGTGAATTCTGAAAACATTGTGGAAAAAGGAGAAATTACTTATTTTGCCAAAGAAATGTAGGGCCAATTAAAGGATAAGGTGAATTAACTCTTTGGGTTCATGCTGTAATGTTGAATGTGACTACCAAGATATCGTCTCCTCTTTACACATATTATGAAAATTACCCATTTCAGATTGAAGAAAACGAGAATGAGAATGAGAATGTAAATGCAAACTCGCAGGATTCAGAGTCTGTTCCGCCAGATTCACCCAGCAGTAAAGTGGAGGACGACGAGCTTGGAGACATGCCGTCGTTACAGCGCACCAAAACAAGCATCTCGGCAGGATTGCAGAGAATACTAGATGGTAATTATTTTTGGTCTGTTTTTTTTTTAAACCTTTTCCACTTGTAGACCCATTTTGAAGCATCTGCAGCAGACGACTTTTGAAAACATTGTGGCAAAAGATGAGCAATATCTCCTTTTGTCACAATGTTTTCAACTCTATTTAATTGTGAAACTCCCCTTCATGGAGGTTTTGCATGTTTCTGTCAATATCTACTTAAAGTCGTCTGCTGCTTAAATCCCCAACAAAACACAACAAACCATCCATCAGTTCACATTTGCCTAAAAAAAAAACCTACATTGAAAATGGAAAGAAAAAACTCTAAAAATCATCTTGTACTGGCCTGATTTAAAAAAGCTAGGAAAATTGTGGTATGGTGAAATGGTTCTCATGGTATAGTTCAGAAAAGGGTGTCAATCTGCCCAATCAATCAATCAATAAATCACACTGAAATCCTGCCAAATTTCCTGTGAAATAACAAACCTGAATAACAGTCAAACTTGTCTTAAACAGTGAGCCACCCGGGAACGAGACAAAATCTGGCTGCTGAACACAGGTGGCTGCTTATAATACAGGTCAAATGAAGAAGAAAATGTTCTCTTTGTTATTCTTCAAGTGGCTGCTTAATACAATTTAATATGGCAGGTCTTCTTCCACATGTGCATGGTACTTTATACTTATGCTAAGATTGTGTTTTTACAGAGCATTGGTCAATCAATTGTTCATTTTTATTACGCCAAGCCCATGTTAGCTCAGTTGATAGCAATGCAGGCTGTCAATCCAGGGGTTGTGAGTTCGAGCCCAAGTTCGGCCAACATTATTTCCGATGTTTGAAAAAAAGTCACTGTAACAAGCATCATTCGTCTTCCACCAAGGGGCTAACATTCTATGTTGAAAAGCAGCCAAGTATTTTGAAAGTATGATTTGTGAAGAACTGGTGTGACTAAGGCCTGGAAAACACATGAGTAGGTGAAATGGCCACCTTGATATGAATAAAATTTGTTGAATACTGCGTTGACTTAACCCCAATCAATCAATCATTATGATTAATTTCTCCAATTATCATAAGGTATTCAAAGTTACCCTTGTGAGGAAAAAAGTAAGGGATTTTAATTTTCAAAGTGTTGTAAGAGATTAATATTTTACTATTCAAAAACCTATATAAGTACTCAAATGGCAGAATGTAAATGAAACCAGATACCAATTTACAATCCACCAATATCCAATAACGGAACTTTACAGATTTACTTTAACATTTCCCCTCATACAAATTAACACTTTCTGACGCCTCTGCAGCAGAAAACTTGAGAAAAACATTTTTTGCGCAACAATGTTTTCAGCCTTATTAAATAAATTATTAGTCTTTTTTCTTTATAGATATAAGTGTCTAAATGGTTTTTTTTAATTGTCTGCTGCAGATTGGGTGTAAGTGGGAAAGGGTATTTATATACCCTGTGCGATAGAAGAAATTTCTCATAATTCAGAAATTTTTCCTTTTGTCACAGTGTTTTCACCTCTATTCAATTATTATCCTGTTAGATATAGCGATTTGTCCATGTGTTTACCTACAGGTAGCTGGTTTCAAAGTTGTCTGTTGCAGATTTGTTATACATATATATGACAAGGTCAACTACCAATGTTTTATTCTTCATGGTCAGGTTAAACTTTCATATACAATTTAAGGGCCTATGATAACTCTTGTATGCATTTTGCATGAATTATAATTCTGAAACCCTCTGTGATGCAATTGGCAAACAGTGCAGAGCCAGATCAGACTGCACTAATGTGCTTGCTGTCCGGATCTGGATCAACACTGGTGTGGCTTAATTTTTTTCAAACCAGGCAACTCTTAATTGACAGTTAAAAATAACCTAATACTGACAACTTTTGAAGCATCTGACAGAGAACTTATCAATTTAAACATTTATTTTTAATTTATTATTAAGAATTATGCTTCCAGTTTTCAAGATTGTACTTGTTATATATTCCACAAGCATGTTTACCCCTTTACTTTATACAACAAATCTGCACTGGATGGCTTATAATGCAAGTATGTATAGGCAAAAATTACAGAAAACCTCTATAAAAAAAAGTATAATTTTTTAATAAAGTTGAAAACATTGTGACATTTGCCACAATGATTCCAAAAGTCATCTGTTGCAGATTGATTCAATATGCGGCTGCATGTGAAAGAGGGTAAACATGACTGGAATGCCATGCTTAATCTGTTAACCCTTTCACATTATATATAATATAATGAAAACTGCAGTAGATCGCTTTCAAAATATATTGAAAAAGTATGGAAACTATCTATAAAAAAATATGTTATTACTTATAAAAGAGTGAACAAATTGTGACAAAAGGTATTGCTCATACTAATTTCTCCATTTGCCACAATGTTTTCAAAAGAAGTCTGCTGCAGAGGTGTTAGAAAAATTCTGTATGTGGGAGAAAATTAATAAACACCTCCAAATTGTAAAGGTCATTAAAAGCATATTGAGTAATTGGTTAACAGTTAATATTGTGACAACATACAATATTGGTTTTTAACCCTCAATCAATCTGCTTTAGTGTGCATGTTTTCAATCTTAAATCAAACTGGATTTTCTCACTTTAAGATTTAAAGATTTTTAGAGCACTGGGTATTTTTGTAGGGGACTTTGTGGGTGACAAGGTGGCAGACAGTGCAGACCAGTATTAGATTGTATATTAACCCTCTCACTCATACAACATCTCTGCAGCAGACGACCTTGAAACAAAATTGACAAAAACTTTAAAAATCACCCTAATTGAGAGGTATATATATTATTAAATAAGAGCTGAAAATATTGTGGCAAATGGAAAATTTGCTCATCACAAGCAATTTCCATCTTTGTCACAATTTTTTCAAAAGTCGTCTGCTATATAGGCGTGTCTGTATGAGGAGGGGGATTAAAGGCAGGGTGATTATTGGTCTGCCATTATTGGAAAGGATATCGTTTAGACATGCTCAGAGATGAAGGGTGTAAAGCTTATTATTTTTCTTCTCATCTGGTATTAGAAAAAATTACTTTTATATTGAAAACGGATAGTCCATTGTAATCGATTATTAAACCCTTTCCCTCACATGACACATCTGCAGCAGATGACTTAAATTGTCTGGTTAAAAACATGGTATAAAACTCTTTAATTGAGAGTTAAATCATTAAAATTTTAATAAAGTTGAAAACATTGTGGCAAAAAGATAAATTGCTCAATATGACCAATTTCTCCTTTTGACGCAATGTTTTCAAAAGTCGCCTGCTGAAGTGGAGACAGAAAGAGAAAATGTTGGAATGGCGTTATCCCTTTTCCCTGGTGTTCCCTGATTTTGGAGTTGACAACTTTAGAAATAAGTTAAAACCGTCATCTGGAAAAATGTGTATTTCGTGTAGAACTGAAATATTTGCATGAGAAGACGAAATTTTTCAGTTTTAGCAATTTTTCCGGAGGTTATTTTTTTATGAGAGGTTTGCATTAATATATAAAGGTAAAATAATTATCTGTAATTGGGGAAAGGGTATAAGAAATTATATATATTGTGAAAATAAATAGAGACTTGAATATTGAAAAAATAATTATATTTTGAAGTGTGTGTACGTGTTTAACATTGGACTTTTAAGGAATATTTTTATTTGGACAATTATATAGTTACAGAAACAAATGAAAATGTGTATTATGAAAGAAAAGGTTTTGTTATTAATTAAAAGTTAACAAGGCATTACATTAAGGTAGTGCTTAAAGGTTTATGTGCTTATTCTGTGTATTAGTGTAATTGAGTTATATGACAACAGACATCTAACTGATGTCCTATTAAGGAGATATACTCAGGGAGTTTTTTATTAAGAAAGGTAATTTTAACAACCTCTGTTATTGAATAACTTTACTTTGCTGAAAAATGACTCATCGCTGTTCTATGATTTTCAGGTCACAAATTCCACCATTCTGAATACATTTTAATCTAATTTTGAAGAATATTCAAAGCTCCAAAGTAATGTAACATCATTTCTGATTTGCTAAACCATGATAGTTTAGCCAATCAGAAATGTTGTTTCTTCGAGTGTGAGTAAACTGCATGCTTTAAAAGTACTTTCTCATATATCCCATTTGTCATGTGTTTTAAAATAATAAGCTTTCTTTTACTCATGGGTATCCATGCATCAAGCTAAAAGTGTCCTCTATGGAAAACAAAATTTCCACAATCCCATTTTAGACATTTAGAACCAACATTTTTAGGTATATATATGGCGACCCTTATTACAAAGGGTACAAATTGGCCATAATACAGCAAGGCCAACTTTGGTTTATAAGGGTCATCATGGTTGTGAACTTATATGCATATTTATGACTGCTTATAGTTCAGGTTTCTTTACCAAGTCCCAGAAGCTTTAGGTTACTAAGCAATGCAAGCTGGCAATCCAGGGGATATGAGTTTTGAATCCCGGCATCGGAAGATGACTTACAGTGAGTCCATATTTTCAAAGACATCTATTACACTGACTTGCTTCATGTGGAAAGTGTTAAAAACTGTTTGACATTCTTCATTTCAGGACCTTACGCAAACGGAAATCCCGAGATGGTTCTGAAACGACACAAGACAAGGGTTCGGGCCCACCATATTAAAGGGAACAAGTCTGTGGGTGACAGTGCTGGGAGTGATGGGGATGATCTGCGCAGTAAGTTATATTTTGGAACGTTTATATACTTTCTCACAGAATCAATGTAGTTAATTCTGCATGGTGAGGGTAATCAAAATAAGTCTATCATCATCATGTAGTGGTCTCTTTTCATTATTGTATTTGGATGAAACCCTTTCCCACATACAGACAATTTTTGACGCATCTGCAGCAGAAGACTTTTGAAAACATTGTGACAATAGGAGTAATTGCTCAAGACGAGCAATTTCTCCTTTTGCCACAACGTTTCAGCTCTTCAGTAATTATACTTTCACTTTCAAAGTTGTCTGCTGCAGATATGTTGTATGTGGGAAAGGGTTTAAATGATTTGTGGTTTTTTTTCATAGTTTTTAAAATGTTAATCACTAAAATGATGGTTAACCCTTTCCAACTTTCAGATGCAACTTGCCGCAACTGCAGCAGGTTATTTTTGAAAACATTGAGACAAAAGGAGGAATTGCTCATGATATGAGAAGTTCCTCCTTTTCCACAATGATTTAAGCTCTTTTTACTGAATAAACTCTCATTAATTTATGGAGATTTTATTTTACATTTTCACCAAGTTGACTATGCTGCCGATTTATTGAATGTTGGAAAGAGTTAAGTAATCAACAGCACTTTTTATCTTATTTGATTTTTCGTCATACACTTTTTTAGAAAGAGCCTTTTTCAGAACATTACTTGTTTTATATTTAATTTACACACTGTTATACCCCCACTGTGTGGCTGTGGATTCTGAATTGTTCTGAATGAAGGCAACCCTGAGAACCATGAAAGCACCATATAACCAACCACTGCTCAAAATATTTATCATCATGTGATGTTCAGGATTCAGTAACAAACAGTGGTATATTAGTGTGTATCACTAAACCTTTCTGTATACATACAGCAGCAGATGATTTTGAAAATATAACTAGGCAAACAATGGAAATATCTATGAATTAATATACAATTATTGAATAGAGTTGAAAACATGGTTGCTAAATGAGAAATTGCCCAAGTTTTCTACTGCAGCTGCAACAACTATGTCTACCTGTGGTATAGGATTAACTCATTTCTCCTCTCTTTCTTACACTTTGACTATCTTAGTAGTATGGTACACTCTGCACTTTGCAAACATTTTTTTCACACTTTTAAAGTTTTCATTATTTTATCTAATGGTTTGGATAAAAGTTTTACTTTTCATGTCATACATAATAAGTCTTTAGAAATCATGTACTAATTTGTAGAATATCTGAATATTGTCTCATTCAATATTAAATTCACAATCTGTGCTATTTAATAAGGTTGATTTTACGCTTTTGGAAAGAGTAAACAACGCAATATACTGTAAGTCACAGATTCTAATGAGGATCTTCACTTTTAGCTTTCCATTGATTGATTACAGTTAAATCCTTTCCCTCATACAACAATTCTGCAGCAGACAACTTTGAACATATTTTGTCAAAAAATAGAAAATCTCTTTAATTGAATGGATAACCCATGACTAAAAGTGGAAAACATTGTGGCAAAAGGAGAAAGGGCTTGTTTTGAGCATTTTTTTCCTTTGTAACTATGTGTTAAAAAATCCGTCTGCTGCAGAGGCGTCAGAAAGCTTCTATATGAGGGAAAGGGTTAACCGAAATACTGTTGAAACTGTCCTAGAATACCTTTATAACAAACTAGTGGGAAAGGGTTAAACGACCGCTTTAGGCGTTATGCCTTCCCGGTAATTCTGATGCGTTCTAGCAACTTTGCCGTTTTATAATGCTTTACAACAACATTCAAAGTTTGTGTTTGATAAAATTTAACTCTGTTTGAACATTTTAGTCAGTTATGTCTATATAATATACACTTCACATTTTATTACGGTTAACGTTCAGGTATTCCAAGTAAAACACTATAAAATTAACACATCGAGGTAATATTTATCAAAACAGTTATTAAAAGCCCACTCGGATAATTGACCTTTTCCCATATACAACAAATCTGCAGCAGACGACATTGTATACATCAAGACAAAATAATGGACAATTTGTATAACTGATAGTATAATTATTTAATAGAGTTAGAAACATTGTGTCACAACAGATATTGCGCATTATCAGCAATTTTCCGTTTGTCACATGGTATGCTGATGTCGTCTGCTGTAGATGCGTCAAACTGCGCATGCGTGTTCGTGTTTACGAGTTTATCCGAATAGTTCCGATTGAACACTCACCTTCCATGATAGGCCTCTTCCCTTCTTGTGGCCATTGTCTAACCGTAACTTTCTCTTGTTTGTAATCGTGCACGATCGTTCCGTAGTTGGCTAGAAGTTCCGGGGTGGCCCGTTTTAATGGCACGTTGTGCACGCCATACTTGTCGATTTCGACGTCACCGTAACCTGGGTTCCAAAACGTGTCCTAAAACCGTAAACTGCATGACTTAGTCGTTTCGAGCGAAAAAGGAACTAATTTGCATATGTAATTATAGAAGAACTTAAAACTGTTTTGCAGCGAACCAACAACTTTATGTTATTGGCGAAGGATCAGTTCTAGTTCAGTGTGAAAATGTGACTTCAGTGTGGAAATTCGAAATCAGTTTGGAAACGATCGTAGACTTGACACAATGCAAAATGTATGGAAGATCCTATACTCCAACCAGAGAGAAGGGGATTAAGTTAATAAATTATTACACAATAATATTTATCTATGCTGCTGTATGCTCTCATTTCCCAAGTTTATGACGTGTATGCACCATAAACTTTTACTTTCATATGCATATACACATATAATTATCCATGTACAGTATATTTTAACAGCATTTTACTTACTTATAAAGCTGTATTAGGCGAATAAGTCTGTCCCTACCTCTGCCAGTCTGTCATTGTCTATGTTTTTCGGTTTGTCTGTCTGCCTGCCTGCCTGCCTGTCTGCCTGTATGTCTGTCTGTCTATCTTTCTGTCTCTCTCTCTCTGTCTCTCTCTCTGTCTCTCTCTCTGTCTCTCTCTCTCTGTATGTCTGTCTCTATATCTCTCTGTCTCTATCTGTCTCTGTCTCTCTGTGTTTCTTTCTGTCTTTCTCTCTCTGTCTATTTCTCTGTATCTGTCCCTGTCGATCTCTTTGGCATTGACCCCATTTCGACAGACGCGGTCAAATATGCAATATGTCACTTACCGATGTTGAGACCTTCTGTATAAGTTTCCTATCGAAGCTGAATTCCGACATAGTTATGCTTTATCACCTGTAATAATAACACAAGTAAACATCCTTTATATCTCCTGTATGTTAACTATCGCTGTTACGTGTCTCTCATGTACCTTGAACAGTCGATGTAACATGTATATCTCCTGGATTTTTAACTGTCGCTGTAACATGTATATCTCCGGTATTTTTAACTGTCGCCATTACATGTATATTTTCTGTATTTTTAACTGTCGCTGTTACATGTATCTCTCCTGTACTTTGACTGTTACGCGACAAATTAACCTATTCATGTGTTTTTTTATGTCTATAATGACCTTTTTGTTTTGTTTGGTAGAAAGTGAATTTGACAATATCTATTACTATTTTTGCATACATGTACATTGTACTTATTATGAAAACGGTATATTAATAATAATATACTTTTCTATATCTCCAGCTAAACATATATATATGTTAACTAAATACGATTTAAATTGAGTATACAATTCATTACCAAACTTTACACACACCACATTGCGTTTATATCCATTTAAGCTGTAAAAAGTTACATTCTAATAAATACACATTTGTAAATATGTTTGAAACAACAATCGATGCTACTTGTATCTTCTTTTTGTTGATGTTATTGCTGGTTGAAAACCGTAATTGAAAACACCGTTTTCAACAATATTTCAGTCATATCACGGCGGTCAGTTCACCTACTCATGTGTTTCCAGGCTTTCTCACACACGTTCTCCACCTAGCATATTTACCAAGCAACAAGCTGCATTTCAACAAAGACTGTTAGTTCATTGGTGGAAGACGAATGACCCAGGTCACAGTGACTTGTGTCAAACGTCGGGAAGAATGTTGGCCGAGCATGGGTTCGAAATCACAACCCCTGGCAGCCCGGGTCGCAACCGACTAAGTTACATGGACTCGGTTTATTGCCGTTTTGAGTATGCTGTGACTTTGCATATTTCATTTGAGACATTGCTATAAGCTATTTCTATTTCTTCTTATTTTTAATTTTCCTAACATTATACGAGTATGTTAAGAACTAACTTTACATTATTTCCTCATCCTTAGTTTATGAGTAATATACGAGTTTGATTACAGATTATAAAATGAGCCGTCCCAGATATAAAATGAGCCGTCCTGCGAGAAAACAAACATAATGGCATCTGCGTAAAATATCGACCCGGATCAGCCTAAGCATGCCACGCGGGCTTACCCAGATATACACTTTTCGCCTCCTGTGGATTTTCTGTTTCAGGAATCACTACTCTATCCCCCCGAGACGGAATGTGTCGACCCGGGTCAGTCTGCGCGGACAGCGCAGGCTGATCTGGTTGATACATTACGCAGATGCCTTAATGTTGGTTTTATCGCGAGACGGCTCGAATATTCACATTAACAATGTAGATGTTGGACAGTGTCATGTATACAGAAGACTAGATAACAAGGCGTGAACTGGTCTATTCTATATTTCTCCTATACTCAACTAAACCCTGTATATGTTGTGGGTAATCGCATCATACAGCCTATAATAATCAATTTGTATGCATCGACTTTAGTAGTACCCGCGTTTACCAAGATATTAAAGTAAATCTCCCAATAAACCCAAAGTTAATTATATATGCGTGCCACAATCCATACTACCATATCTTATCAGCCGGATCTATCCATTCACTATCGACACTCAATCTATCCGACGAGTGTGATCTGGGCAGCATCTCCACACAGTAGTGTTCTCATAAACGTGTTCGCGGCGCTGTCGTCATGGTGGAGTGCCCGTGGGCAAGGCCGATTTCCTAGCCTAGTACTGGTTTACCCAGGAACCATGAATAAGTGAACTCGTAACGTGATATAACTGAAACAATGTTGGCAACGGCGTGAAGCACAAACAAACACACAAACATAACTTTGTTTCCCTAATAGAAATACCAAAATATTTTATTTCTTAAAAAGTACTTTGAGTCAGCAATCTAACTCTATTAATGTCAATTAAGTTATGTATTTAACTCTTTCAGAGCAAATGGCGATGAGGCTGCTTTTAAAGGAAAAAAGATTAAGATCAGACAGCTCATACTTGCCTTTTAGTCATCAAAATATTCCAGAACTCTTGATACATGAAATATGTAACCCCTCGACTTTGTAACATGGAAGAGTTCACTTTAGAAAATTCGGCGCTAAAAAAGTTGACTACATTCCACCATTCATGTTTTACAAAATACTAGCGAACATAAAATGATAACATATGCTTTTAAGTATTTAAGTATTACTTAGCACTAAGTACGGTTGAT
>JAUELF010256087.1:0-11604 GCA_031471495.1 Clinocardium nuttallii
GTTCAAACAAGATAAGTGTCCGACATTCCTTTTTATCCATTGTGGATCGAACGATCTAACCACGGAAGGTGTTTCAGTCAAGGATATTATAGAAAACATTAAGACCTCAATCCTTCGCTATAAAGCATTATTAAAAGACATGACAATCATTTAGTCCGCTAGGAGATATTGGCATTTCGCTCCTATCGGCTCAGGGTCCCAGATCGACAAAAACAGGAAAAGGGTAAATGCAGCCATTTAATCGTTTGTGTTACACTCAGGTGGGAAAGTAATCCTTAATGACAGTTTCATTAAGGTAGACGAGGCTAGTCTGTATAGGACAGACGGGACCCACCTGTCAAAGTTAGGAAACAGCATTCTTCTAAAACATTGGAAAGCAGTCGAAACATTTTTTAAAAAGATAATTGCAATATGTGCCCTGTTGGTCAGTAGGAGAAAAATAACATGTTGTGGCGTGGCAAAATATAGTTTGATATTTTACAGTGGCGGTTCTGGGGAGACAGAAAGCTTTTGTGGGTATCAGCCTGGCCTTTACCCTGGCCTGACACGCTCACAAGCTGCAAGTTATTCAGTGTCGTATCAACATATGTGTAAGAACATGTAGTTTGGGGGCCTACCTCTGTGTAACGTGGCGGTCCTCCTCCACCTCTGAGTATAGAGCTGTCTAACGCTTGGGCACTGACTTCGGGGAAAGGAATACGGGCTGACCCCATACTGCTATCCACGTGAGATTGTGTTAACTTGTGGGATTTCGACACTATGGTAACATAGGTCGCTGATTCGTCGGTCAAATGTTAAGTCGTAGGCAGTCGGTTGTCTCCCCAGGTCGGGTTGTCACAATATGGGGTAGTAACTGTCAGTTATAATGGACCTTTGCAGCCAATATTATGCCACTACAGTTTTCCGAATACAAATAAAAATATGCGTTTATTCTCTGATACAGTTGTTCTGAAATAGTTGACGCATGCTATAAATCCCAGCCCCGCTTGTAGTATTACGGTCGCCATAGCAGTTAAGATGTGAATCAAGCTATCTGCAGACTCCCGGAAGTGTTAAATATTTAGCCCCTGTATAAAGAACTCCTTTTTAGGCCTATACAAACAACTAGCCCCTGTATAAAGAACTCCTTTTTAGGCCTATACAAACAACTAGCCTCTGTATAAATAACTATTTTTTAGGCCTATACAAACAATTAGCCCCTGTATAAAGAACTCTTGTTTAGACCTATACAAACACTTATAGCCCATGTATAAAGAATTTATTGTGAGACCTATACACACAATTAACCCCTTTATGAAGAACTTTTTTTAGACCTATACGAACACTTATTCCCTCTATAAAGAACTATTATTTCGTTAGCCACTTTATAAAGAACTCGTTTTCAGACCTATACAAACAATTATAAATAACTATCAACAGTAAAATGGATGTTATTCAATCAATATTATAATTGAACTAAACGGACCTTATTAAGGCATTTGGTCGTCAATCACACGTCCTTTTCCCTTTCCACATGCATATCTACTACTAGACACATGTATGAAACATATATATATATAAGTATGACTATTAGTGAATAACGAAGAAAACATTCTTGCAAAAGGATTCAGTCATTGAGAGCATGTTTTTCTTTTTGTCACAATTTTCAATATATACGTTTGCTATAGGGCCGCCAAAACGCGTGTGTGTATGGGAAAGGGTGGATAATCGATATCTGTTTGATACACAAGTAGCTACATACGAATAATCAAAAGTTACATTCGTCTAGTCGTAAGCTACCGAGATGTGTCACATGCAAAGCCCTTTTGTTTTGAAATATTGAATCATATCTTAATGGTAATTGTTTGATAAATGTATGATAACCTTGATATAACAGACATGTACGTTGTCATATAGGTTTGCTACTCTTTCACTTCTCATCGTCCTTTATATTTGTATTATATAAAAATGTTTCACCATAAAAAGGCAGACGTGACAGTATATTATAACGATATGTTGAAAATCCTCAACTCATTCTGATCTGGGTCGAGACATTACGAAGAGACCATAATGTTGGCTTTCTCGTGGAACATCTCATATGAAAAACGTGGATATATTGATCAAACTGTGCTCATGTACAAGCTGATCTAGATTTGTTCTGTTCCTAAATCAGACTATGATCATGTATAGGCTGACCTTGATATGTACTGTTCCTTAATCAGACTATGATCATTTACAGGCTGATATGGATCTGTACTGTTCCTAATTTAGACTATGATCATACACAGGCTGATCTAAATTTGTTCTGTTTCTAAATCAGACTATAATCATGTACAGGCTGATCTTGATCTGTACTGTTCCTAAATCAGACTATGATCATGTATAGGCTGACTTTGATATGTACTGTTCCTCAATCAGACTATGATCATTTACAGGCTGATCTGGTTCTGTACTGTTCCTAATTTAGACTATGATCATGTACAGACTGATCTTGATCTGTTCTGTTCTTAAATCAGACTATAATTATGTACAAGCTGACCTTGGTATGTACTGTTCCTAAATCAGACTATGATCATGTACATTCTGATCTTGGTATGTACTCTTCCTTAATCAGACTATGAGCATGTACAAGCTGATCTTGGTATGTACTGTTCCTAAATCAGACTATAATCATGTACAAGCTGATCTTAATCTGTACTGTTCCTAAATCAGACAATGATCTTGCACAGGCTGATCTTGATCGGTACTTCTCCAACAATTTAACGTGTACCTTTAACAAATCTATGGCATCATTTAAAGTCGATTAATTTACCATTTCTCAAGTGTCTAGAAGGTCTTCACTCTTCAGCAGCAGAATACGTTTGAAAACATTGCGGCTAAAGAAGAAACTGATTATGAGACGAAATTCCCCCTTTTGCCAAAATGTTTTCATCCTTATAACCCATTACTCGTTCTGAGCAATTTCACCTTTTATTAAAAATGTAATAATACAGTTTGCTGGCATTAAGGACAGCAAATTAGACTTCTGTTAGACTTGTATTTGTTTGCTATTTTAGCTCTTTTTTAAAGAAAACATCTGCTGAGTAAATGGTTTATTTGTTGATTCATGATCCTAAAATTGTCCATTTTACAGAACTGAAAAAACGCCCGGATATGACCAAGCTTGGTATTGAACCAGGACCTATTTTCTCCGAAGCGTACGTTCTACCCCTGCTCCACAGAGGTGGTTTGCGTGATATTTCCTCTTTGCATATTGTATCTGTTTACCAAGTGTTCACTGCTACAGAAGCGTCAAATGTCGACTCTTTATTTATAGAAGGGGTTCATTCAGATTATTATAAAGAAATCTATATTTCGCGTCCTGAAAAATAAACACATTCCTCAATATGCTGTTCATACTTTACTACTTTCATAACACTACTCGCTATGAAGATTGTACTAGTCTTTAAACCCATTTAATATTTACCCTTTCATACAAACACATCCATTACAAAGTTTCTACAGAAGATGACTCCCGAAAACAAAAGTAACTAAAGAAGGAACAGCTATTTTTTTTCTATAATTATAAATTCATTTCATATTTTCTTTTAAAGCTAACGTGGAGATTTATTGTATATATGATAGGGTTAAGTACAATCCGATAGCCTTTAACGTTAACTTCATATTTAGATTTTCGAAATCGTCTGCTATGAGCGACATTAGCGGATTATCTCCCCTAAACAAAGTTAAACAACATTACAAACGTTATTCCCTAGTTATATCACGGCATTTCTTAAGTAAGTGACCAGTATTACTGTAATAGTTATAGCACGGCATTTCTTAAGTAAGTTACCAGTATTACTGTTACAGTTATATCACGGCATTTCATAAGTAAGTGACCAGTATTACTGTAATAAACCAAGTTCCTCGTAAAGGATCATCATAGCAGCAATTAGTGTTATGATTATTTACATATGGTATTAACATCCAACTTGTCCGATTTGATTTTAAATTCGTTTTTCAGAGTGATTAAAGACCTCTAACTAAATGCTGTCTTCGTGTTGAGACAAACATTACCAGAAATAACTCCTACAATATAATTACCAGCTAAATGTAACAGAACACTTTATATACAACATTTCATTTGTGAAACAAAATAGGTCAAAAGCATGTTAGTAGTGCTACGTGGAAAATACATCGGATTAAATCCCAATAGAAAATACACTAAGTTGTGAGAAGGTATCTTTACGACACACATATTGACCCTGTATTCCTAAATTGTAATCTCAGTGGGTAGCGACGTTGGCTGTTTATCCTTTGGTGTTGCGTTCGAACCTTAGTTCGGCCAAGATTTGATCCAATGTTTGACAATAGTCAATATGACACGCGTCATTCGTTTTTTACCAATGGGCCAACAGTATATGTAGGAAAATAGCAATTTTGTATCGAATACTGTTGTTTGGAGTAAAAGTGTGGGAAAGCCAGGGCAAAATGAGTGGGTGTACTGGCCAACCAACGGGATATGATATAAGTGATTAAATGTTGAAAAACGGCGTAAACTTCCAATAAATTAAACTGTTGCCTGTTTCACGAGAATTTGTCTGTATCTCGTATAGGAAAGGAGTGAGTAACTTTGAACGCCTTGCATGATGTCGTTGTAGTTGATGTCGCGAAATCTGCGAGGAATGTCTGTTCTTCGATCGAGTTAATGTGGACCAAATTACCACAAAACTCTCTACATGAGACCTATAAAATAAGAGGACCTTCATCTTATTGGCATATATGATACTACATCACCACGAAACTGTCTACATGAGACTTATAAAATAAAAGGACGATCATCAATATATTGACAGATATGTTATGATACATATGATTCTTAAAGTACTTTGCTTCTATTCGTTTCAGCTACTATATTACTATATACAATCTATACAATCTGGACATAAATTAACATATATACAGAAAATAAGTCCCGTCCCTAGTGGCCACATCTTTAAATGGATGTATAGGGATTATCCAAGGAGCCAATTTAGGTTCTAATCAGGCTAGTACTTTTGTTCAGATTGAAGGCACATATTCGGAAAACAAGGTCTACCACATGGCGGCCATGTTTTTAAACGGACTGGACATTTTTTAATAATTGTTGTATAAAGTCACATAAAGAATACACATGTCAAATTATTTTCAAATTGGGACAGTGTTATTTTACAAGAATATATTCATAAAGTTGTCACTATACAGTCAACAGAAACGAGCCCCAACCCCTGGCCATGTTTTATAACGGAACGGAATAGTTTGGACACTCTAAGTATTGGCTCACTTAAAGAACAGTTGTGACAAAATAATTTCAAATCGAACAGTTCTTTTGGACAAGACGAATTATAACATGTTTAACATACACATACTTCATGAAATTATATTTTTGATCAACTTTGAAAGAAGAACAGACAATTCTTGTAACATTATTTCGAATTTTGAAAATCGGAACAAACGACACCAGACGGTGAGTTATTATCTAGCTCTTCATACTCAGGTGAGCTAATTATTAACTTTCAAAATCGTGTTGTCTTATCGCAATGGATTAATTAAACTACATTATATAAACGCAATAGGTCAATATCAGACCGTACATTCATGCAGTCCAACTGCGGTCGACATGGTGCGTTACTTGTGTAGACATATGCAAGAAACTAACTATTTGTGACTTAGCACTAACGAAACGCCTTTGGTAATGATATAGTTTGCATGAGTTTAGTAGAACAATGGATACTATGCAAATGGCTTTGCGTGAGGTTCATTATTGACAACGGTTAAAATAGCTCAAATCGAGTTTCATGCTCAAGTGAGCAAGAACAGGCAACATCAAAGTACGCCCTATGCAGGAACATTGACACTTGCACAACTGTAAAACAGGTGTTATTCGCGGAAATGTTTAGATAATCGAAGATATCCTACTTTATGAACTAACATCAATGTTTATATGTATATCCATGTGAAATAACACTTGCTTGTAAACTAGAAATAGCATATTGTACTATTCCAGACAAACGTTTCTTTGTTATAATTATATATTAGCGGTCTTGACTGATTTTGAACGGTCAGACTGAATTTTACCTTAAGGCATGACAACTTGGTATTAACCAGTTGCAAAATGCAATGTTAACACATAGCCGTAAACAGATTTGTTTATCGTAAATTAGGCTGTTAAACATTTCTGCTAGTTAATGCCTGTACGAGTACCCGCTTAAGATTATTGTGTCAATATTGTCTCTATTTCACACCTTACGCCGGCACGTGATGAAAGGTAAACATTAGGAAGTATCTTTTCACTCAGTGTGCAAACGACCAATGGGACGACGTTGTTGCACCATTTCCGGTGTCTGCCACAGCCGATGTCGCGAATATATGAAATCATCAACAATTGCGATTTATTTACGTCGCAAAATCAAAGTAACTTACAATATTGTCCCTTTTCTAAAATAGGTATAATATAAAATCAGCCTACAATTTCTTCATCCATATCTGTATCTGAATGTTCTTCTCTTGGCTTGGTGAACGATGTAGATTTTACTCAGTACTTTCATGTTGAACATAACTGTTTCTATTGTGAGATTATCGGTTTGCCTGTGTTAGGCTTAAATGATAGTTTTGTTAGTCATTAATCTAAAAGGAAGGAGGTAATAATCGACACTAAAGTATATTGCATCAGAAACACAAATCCGAATCTTTGAGATTACCTGACATTTTACACGTGCATTCGGAGTATTCTTAAAAGTTTATGTGACTAATAGTTAAAGATTAAGATGTATTTCAGACTGCACTTGTGCAGAAAAAGACTTTGATCTTCAACTCTCGTAAAAGACAAGTGTTGGCTTAATTATTGATACATTGTGAAAATAAAGTGGCTCGACTTATCATGTCAATCGCCTTACCCTGCTGGCAACCATTGTCTTTGCTTCGGTAAAGATTTTGTACTTTGACCCCTCAAAAGATCTCCAACCATCCATTGCCTTACACTCTGAAAAAGCAAATAAGCGCTATGTCAGATTAGACCCAGCACTATTTGTCAAAAGGCACGGATCCCAGGTAACTTAACTGGTAAAGGTATTGAGTCTAAATCATCAGGAAGTAGATTTTAATCCAGCTCCAGCATTAAGATTTAACATAATCAGTATGATTGTCGTCAAATATTGGAATATAAATCGAGAGTGGAAGAAGGATAACAAAACGTACATGTTATTACAGCAATACCTTGCTGACTATGAAACCCATTTCGTGTAGTGTAAGGGTTTCTTTCTATGAATAAAAGGATGCAATCCTCGATCAGACGTTCCATCAAGAGTGCCATTAGCCATTCTATAAGAGCGGAAAATATGATTTCTTGAAATCAATTGAATCTGCGAAACCGACGGTTATTGAAAAATATGGTGTTTACATTAAAGTACATACAATCGTTGAACGTGTTAGTAGTAACCGTTTCCTGGCTAATTGACGAACATGGAAAATCAATAACAGGATGCGCGGAGGACGGGCGGCTCAAAATTATTGCCTCGTCCCAATTATCCCAGGGTTGTCCTTCAAGTAAGGATACGCACATCGTTATACTATGAGGGTTAACCCCTAAGAGAGGGTAGATGGAGCTTTAAACTCCGAGGATTCGCCCCAAATAAGGATAAACGTAGCGTTACTGGAACAGTTCTGAACATATATTTTTGAAAGGCAAAGTCACAGTAAATCAACAGCAACTTACTACTGACAACCACAAAGACGTACTGTTGTCTCCAAGTGCTATGGTCTTCTAGTGCTGCAAACTATGTCCCATATACAGGCGTTCAGCAGACGTCTTATTCCGTGATTAATACTTTACATCAGTGAAATGTTGAAAGCAGCGTAAAACACCGTACGCACACATAAACTACTTTTTATTATATACTTACGGTGGATATATGATGTACTAGGTTCATCATCTAAAACCGCTTCTTCCGGCAAAGGGCTAGCTGAACAGCCAATGCAGGTTCCGTCCCCGGGTTTATAATATACACCAGTACAATACTCGACATTGGTGCAGAGACTTGAACACACTGTTGAACCAGGTGTGGCATTTCTAAACAATATTTCATCTTCCGTACACGTTTTCCCGTCATAATCTGGAAAATGGCTGTACTCATGTCTCCGAGTCGTATTTGAACAATTACAAACTTGGATTAAGATTATGCTCAAAACACAAAGTATTGTTGAAACTATGTTCTTCATGATGTCCTTTTAAAGTATCACAAGTCAAGTATTATATTACAAAAAATATATACAAACTGTTGTTGAACTAATATATGCTATATTTCTGTTTTATATTACAGTGGTTCCAAATAGATTATAAATCCTTGTAACTATTTTAATATAATGTTCAATTACGGTTATTCCAAAAGGATATAAATCCTCGTAACTATTCAAATATAATGTTTAGCCCGTTATAAGAGACGCATGCCTTACGGTGGTTTCCATCTGATTAAATACGAAATCGTCTCACCACTTAACTACGATGCATGCTTAATTGCCTGTTTCAGTATTGCTCTGAGTAACAATGTAATATTACCGACCACGGTATATCCAGGTTAACCTTTGTATACATTGTATGTACAGATTGATCTGAGTCTGTATAGTTCATCGATTATTCACAAAAGCTTCAGTCAAGTAAACACTACCATCTTGGATCAGACTGCATGGATATCAAGACAGATTCACATCGTCACTCGTCAGGAGTATAGGCTTAACATGGTTTTGGTAACCTGGAACAAGGCACATTTCTAAATCAGTGAAATACATTATAAGATATCCGTACTCGAGTCATGAAAATCTCAAACCAACTCTTACATGCATTTTAAAATATGTTTAAATTTAAATAATTAATATACACCTGGGACTCACCATTCGTCAGATCAATGATTTTCTGATTTTATGATAAGAAATGTTGAACATTCGCCAGTCGATATTGTACCGTTTAACCTTATATACAAACACATTTGAAAATTAAAACATCCCTTAACTAACCCTCTAATCAACGCCATGCTCGATAGCTGCTGATGTATCAACATATTGGACACAATACTGATAATTCGTTAGGACATTCCTAATGATATGATGTATCAGCCCGTTTAAGATAATTAGTACAAATTGGCATTTCTGAAAAGTGTAGGTTTAGATCGGCTTGTACACCTGATCGGTCCTATCATAATCTACACAAGGTGATTGAGTTGTCTATCAGAATTGTTTAAGTAATATGTGATAAGTGAGGATATTGACCAGAACAAAGGGATGCACGGGCTGATTGAGTTGTCTATCAGAATTGTTTAAGTAATATGTGATAAGTGGGGCTATTGACCAGAACAAAGGGATGCACGGGCTGATTGGATTCATACTGTTCACAATAGACAATTTGTACACTTTTCATGAACCCACATTAACTTAACTAGAATAGACCATTGCCTGTGTGAAAAGATAAGTGATGACCGAAAGTTGGTCTTTTTGGCTCAATTTCGGACGGCTAATGTGTAAATTTCGTGATTGTCTGAATTCTCCTTCACTAATGGAAGTGCAAACAAGGGGAATTTCCATTGCTCGTATTGAAGACATATTAAGTGGATCTCATACAGCGGAAAAAACAAGCTATATGATATTGCTTGATCGAATATCATGCTGTTTTCAACAGTCTGTCAGTCATGTCACGGCGCCCTATTCACCTGCCCATTTGTTTCCTAACATACGCCAGTATTCTACACACCAATCTGGTTTGGGTTTCCTCTTCAGGTAGATTGTCAGATTTATTAATTGATTGGTTGGGGTTTAACGCCATTGTCAACACTTTTTCAGTAAGATCAGTTAACTCATATATGCGTTTCCTGAATTACTTATACAAGTTATTAATACGAAGGTATGTTCCATGCCCACGTGTGTCAATCTACCTAAAGGATGTTTGCCGACCTTGGGTTCGAACCTGGCAACAACACATATAGCCAATAAGTATAGGAAGACGATTGTTGCAGTGACTTTTGACACTCGTCGTAAATATATAAAACGGTGTCAGTTTGTTCGTATGGTGTTTTAACGGCTTTCAACAATGTTTCACTTATATCACAGCGCTTTATGAGTAAAACCGCTAGTACCGATTCATTTATCTAGACACAAGCGAGCAAGTCGCAAACCCTGCAAGTCCTGAACGTCATGGAATTGAAGGCATAATCATTACCCGTCAATACCCCTGGACTCATTAACTTCGTCTTTATCGACGGTTCTATCAAAGCTCGACAGCAATTAGCCATCTGTGGCCATATAAGTGCGGTTAAACGAGCAAAGTAATGTCCCAGTGACATTAATCAAACTTCGACCCCGTGTCACTACCGATTGAGCTACCGGGGTTCGGCCCTGGAAAGAAGGAGTATAGAAAGAGACCCTAACATTCTAAACTGATCTAATCCATAATTCTATTGGCGTTTTACGCCGAATTAAACATTATTTCAGACAGAACATGTATTCATCGTCTCTGTGTTAATAAAGCATTATTAGTCTGGGAGATGTGACTTGCCAAACTATATTTCACCTTGAACTCCCTATATATTTGCCTTCAACATTCAAATTCTCAAAAGTGTCCAACTCAAAATATACCCTTCATAACATGTACATTCACAAACCATGTCATATAGCATGTCCATATGGTATGTACATTCACAGAGCATGTCATATAGCATGTTCATATGGCATGTGTAAATTCACATCGCATGTACATTCACAACTAATTAAATCTCTCTCGAGAGTAAACGAAATTATAACTAAAAGTAGAACATTTGATAGGGAAGCATCTAAATTAAAACCCTGCATTTATAAGTATCAGAAGAAAACACATAAGTGTATGCGGAAAACGTCTTAACATTAACATTTTCTGTATTTCAAAACAATTTGCCAAAAGTAGAAATTGAACATAATGAGCAACTTCTCCCTTTGTTTGCTGCAGAGGTATTTGTATGTGGGACCAAATTATAGGGGGTTTATCTTCACGAATGCCATAATCCTTCCAAATCCTCAACCCGTCGAAACAGTAATGAACATTTTACAGTTGTGAAATTCAAGGGATTTGTACTTTCTTGTGGTAAATGTCAACAATATTCACACCAACAACAATTCTGACCCTGATGCTGTCGTAATTATTTCGATCTATTGCATGAACAAGAAATAGATAATTATTGTTTTAAGCAGTAAGAATATATCAAATTTCTAATCATTAGCCCAGATATGTTCATTTTGTTATTATTTCTTTAATAAATAATATCATACATAAATCTGCAGGATACACTTTTTAATACAGGTAGGCAAAAGTATGAACATTTTCAAATATAATTCTTGAGCAACTTCTCCCGTTGTTTGCCGCAGAGGCATCTGTATGTGAGAAAGAGTTATAGGGGGTCTATCTTCACCAATGTCATAAGCCTTTTAAATCTTCAACCCGTCAAACTGTAATGACAATTTTGCAGTTATGAAATTAAAGGGATTTGTTGTTTATAGTGGTGAATGTCAACAATATTCACAGTACTAACAATTTTGACTCTGATGCTGTCGGAATTGTTTCGATATATTGACTAAAATAAAAATAGAACC
>JAUELF010256098.1:0-11604 GCA_031471495.1 Clinocardium nuttallii
TTAGCCCATTGGTGGAAGACGAATGACGCATGTCACATTGACTTTTGTCAAACGTCGGAAAGAAAGTTGGCCGAGCCAGGATTCAAACTCACAACTCCTGACATTGACAGCCCGCGTCGCTACTGATCTTCTGGTGTTCGGCAATTTAGAGAGATATTTGAAAGATGTAAACAACTTTTATCTGCTTTGGTCATCTGTTTTCTAAAGGAAATTGATAATTTCTTAACATGTTTGTATCCAAAATATGTAAATTTAATTTCTGTGATGTTTGTATATTTTCAGCCCTTGCAGCTCTGATAGGCGGAATAGCAGCTGGTGTGGTAGTGCTCATCCTCTTCCTTATTGTTATTTGTATCATGCTTAGAAAGAAGTAAGTATTCATTCTCTAATGACTATTCTTAACCCTTTTCCACATACATTAATCTTCTACAGAGCACTTCAATTACATGTAGTTCTTTATGGAGTGTCACTTTTAATAGAGTTGAAAACATTGTGGCAAAAAAAAATATATTATGATCAATTTCTCCTTTTGCCACAATGTTTTCCAAACTCGTCTGCTGCAGCTGTGTCAAAAAACTTCATAATGTGGAAGAAGTTAATGCTGTTAATTAGAACCGCTATCTTATTGGTATTGAGACTCGGAGATATTTTCTCCATTGTCTGTCTCTGTCTGTATCATCATTTTTCCATAATTTATTATTTGAATTGGAGGCACTTGTTCCTTTGAACACGCTTGCTTACATTCTCTATACATGGACAGAAATTTCTCGAGTAAAACTGTTTGTAAAGAAGGTGGATTCTTTTAGACCAAAATAGAAAAATAATTGAATGAGTAAGAATGTGTAAGGGAGACAACTTACATTTTTCAATTTTTTGTGGTGCATAGAATTATATACCTTGAATAAAATTGAGATTGTGTCATTATTCAAACTTTTAAGTGATTTATTTGTAAATACTTTGGTTTGTTAAACATATTAGTGAAGTATTTTATAATACATGTATACATATTTTCAAAACTGGATATTAGGGATTATACCGTGTTATTATAAAGTTGGCTTTTGTAGCCATGAAAAAGTATGCTTTAAGAGGTAAATAACCAAGAAGACTTGAAATCTTTTGCAAGTTTGTGTGGAAAAAAAATCTACATGTACAACCATGCTACAGGACCCAAATGTACTCTTTTTGACAGATGTTTCTTGAAATCTTCTATGACTAATTGACAAGCAATGTGGATGCACTGGCAGATCTGCTTCAACACTGGTTGCAAGTGCCTTATGGTTGGTTTTTGTTGGCCCTTGTATAGAATAAAGGATTGTAATAGAAGTGACACTTGTTACTGAGATAGGTCTCGTTTAAGATGTGGTAGAGGTTGTTCCAAGTTCAACCAATGCAAGACACAGTATTTACAGACCTGTTACATTTTAATAGTTATGCTTCAAGTCTTTTCCCATAGAAAGATGAAAAAAGCAACGTTTGCCGCAGACAACTTCTGAAAACAGTGTGACAAAAGGAGTAATTTCTCCTATTGCCATAATTAATTTCAATGGTATAAAATAATTATATCATCGATTTATGGAGATTTCCCATATTTTAGATGTTTTCGAAGGTGTCTGCTTCATATTTGTTGTATGAAGGAAGAGTTATACATTCAAAGTATTTTTTGTTTTTTCCAGAAGAAAAAGAAAAGAAAAGTCAGATCAAGTAAGTTACAAACAGTGTCTTCCATATGCTGATGAACCTCCACCTCAGATGAATTATTACGAAACAGTAAACGATCCAGATAACAAATCCGTAACCATAATGACATCAAATGCTGGTTCTCACATTTATCATCAACCTTGGGAAAATCGACCTGGAATCAGCATGCCTAATCGTGCTGAAACAGGTGATCTAGCCTACGCTACAAGTGAAGAAATAAAAGTGTTAATAGAAAACATGGAGAGAGATAGAAAGTTTTTAGCCGAAGGTGAGGCTCAATTTCCTGAGCCAGACCGAGTGTATTACCGGCATATTAATGATTATAGATACACACCTGATGATGATAGTGATGATGACAATGTTGGTGATGATGATGATGATGATGATGTTGATGATGATGACAATTATCATGATCTTATAAATGGAAAAAATGACAGTGAAACTGAATCCAAATCTGTTAACTCAGAACATTCCGGAACGGAAAGAGTGGAATCCGAAGATTCCAAAGTTGAAGCAGATAGGGCTATAGATTCTGACTGCGAATCACAAAGACATGAAATGGAAACTGTGTCAGAAACATTTGATGGATATGAATCACCAAGAGTGAGTAGCTTCTATCCATCGGAATCTTCGTCAAGTAACTGTAGAAGTAGTAATCGGTATTCCGATTATCGTTCGGAATTTCAACGATTAGTCAGTCAAACGAGTAGTGTTATAGCAGAGGACTCAGACACTGATGTGCCATTAGAATATGCCCCACCTGTTTCAGTGGCAGTGAACCAATCAGAATTAGGGAGTAATTTGAGTGACCAATCAGAAAATGCCAAAGATAAAGAAGCGAGTTTAGGAAGTTATGGTGAACCAAGAGCAAGTTCAGATAGTGGACATGGACTTGATTCAGATACGGACTTCAGTGGACATTATTATTCATCTGTTTATGATAAAGTGATGGATGGGCATACAAAACTGTGATTTATACTTACCCACTTAGTACATTCTTTAATTGTTTAACCCTCTTCAAAAATGTTAGCAACTAATCTGCAGTGGAGAACTTTGAGAAGATATTGGTTAAAATATGGAAATTTCATTTGCCAAAAGTTTTTTAAAAGTTGTCTGTTGCAGATGTGTCATATGTATGCATTTAGAGTTAATGCTTTCCCTATATAAGACGACTTGATACTTCAAAAGCGGATGACTATTGAAAACAGTTTCGATAAGCTTTGCTCAATTGCTTTTTATGACAAGATTCTTCTCTTTACCATATTTTTTCATTATGTGTAATTATTTGATTTTCTCACAATATTTTTAACATGAATCTAGTGTTCTGTTATACTATTATACACTTTCCTACCTGCTGCAGCATTTCAACGCTCTGTAGCAGATTACATTTGAAAAGATTGTGTCAAAAAGAGAATTTCTCTTTTTGCCACAAAGTTTTCAAAAGTTGTCTTCTGCATAGGAGTCGAAAAGTGTATATTATGTAGGAAAAGGTTGAAGATTCATATTGGTTTATGTTTTAAATTATTATTTTGATTAGTTTATTGAATGGTTGTTAATGTTCCACACACATCTTCATGTAAATGGATTATTGATATTTATTGTTGATTTTTTTTATGCAGAAATTTACCTTGCAAAACATTCCTTACAAATTTTTGTTGAAAAAATCTTTTGAGTTGTAGATTATTTCCCCCCCCCATTTTTGTTTGTTGTGTATATATAATGTTTCCATTTAGTGTTTTCCATCTTGGTACATGTATTTTGTTTTGTATTGTTTCATCAGCTTTCTGTCAATAGCTCTAGTCCTATCAAGCAGTTGTGTATCATACATGCATTATAAATCTTTACCACTTACAGATACTTTCTGACTTCTATGCAGCAGACAACTTTTTCAAATATTGTGGCAAAAGGAGAAATTGCTCATAATGAGAAATTTCTCCTTTTATCACAATGTTTTCAACTCTGATAATAGAATAAGAACTGATGATTTTGTTTTTTTGGAGATCGATCAATGTCTTACTTTTTCCCCAGAACATGATTGTTTATTAATCTTTTTTTTACATACATACACTTTCTGAAGCCTCTGCAGTAAGCAGCATTTGGAAACACTGTGGCAAAATGAGAAATTGTTCATAGTGAGTAACTTCCCTTTTTGACACAATGTTTTCAACTCTGTTAAATAATTATGCTTTCACTATTAGAGCTTTTTCCAAATTTTCTCATATTCCCTTTTAAAGTCATCTGCTGCTGAAATGCTGTATGAGGGAAAGGGTTCAAGCTTTGAGCTGATATCTGCTTGGAAAACATACAAGTCCCTTGTCCAACTGCAGACCCATTTTGACACTTTTCAGCAGATGACCTTTGAAAATATTGTGGCAAGAGGAAATTTGCTTATAATGACTAATGTATCCATAGAAATTTAGAAGAAAAAAATTGCCTAAATGTTTCAAAGTTGTCTGCTGCAGATTACTTAGATGGAAAGGGGTTAAAGAAAAATGAACATTTTAAAAATTAAAAATTCTAATTTTTATTGAAAACATGTAAACATTGTAGGGAAAAAGATATTTGTCCTTTTCCAACAATGTTTCAAAATGTGGTCTATTGTAATATTTATTAATCAGGAAAAAGTTTATTGTTATTTTTTTGTTAGAAAATTTTATTGTTATATTTTGTATCCAGTATCATGATTCATATTGCCAAATGGTTTGATTCAATAAAATCATTTTTTTGTTGCTTGCTAGAAAAGTTTCATAGATAAAACTCTTGGGCCTAATTGATTACCTATATAACCCTTTTCCATATACTACAAATCTGCTGTAGACAACTTTGAATACATACCGGCAAAAAAATAGATTTTGGACCCTTCTTCAAATGAGAGTGTAATAGTTGAACACAGAATGAAAACATTGTGGCAAATGGAGACTCTTAAAAGTCAAATTACACCAATATATATGTATTGGTAGCTTGGTTAAAAAAGAACACACCAGTACACAGAATATTTATGTCTTAACCCTTTTCCTCTTGTCGCGGGTCTGAACTTATACACAATTGGAGAGAGTACATAATTTATGTAAGCGGCCAGGTTAGCTCAGTCTGTAGAATACTTGCCTTGAAAGTGAGAGGTCCCGGGTTTGAGCCCCAGACTGGCTGCATGTTTTTCACTCCGTGTGACATGTTGGTGCCCAATAAGTTCAGACCCACGGCACTCTAATAGACCTTTTTGACGCATAAGCATTGATGACTTATGAAAGCATTGTGGCAAAAGAAGAAATTGCTCATAATGAGGAATATCACCTTTTGCCACAATAGTTTCTAATCCCTTCAAAGATTTAATTTTCAACCATTAGTTTTCTAAGTTGTCGTAGGTACAGATTAAGATATTCATACAGTTTAAGTTAACTCAGGTGAATGTTAGTTTGTTCATATAGTTTAACTGACGTCGTTGATTTGTTGTTGTTTTTTTTATTGCTGCTTATAACTTACTTTGTTATAGCTAACCTTTCCTAACATACAGACTCATCTGCATCTGCAGCAAATGACTCTTGAAAACATTTTCACTAAAAGCAAAATTGCTTTTAATGAGCATAATCTCCTTTTGCAACAATGTTTTCAACTATTCAATAACAACATTTTATTGTGAGTGGAAGACAGTGGTGTGGTGGTAGAGCGCTGGCCTCTCGTACCAAAGGTTTCGATTTCAAATCCTGTGATGAGCGGGTTCTGCCTTTGGGACTTTTCCACTTAAATTACGCGAGTACTGGTTATGTCTCCAGGAAGCAGACATCGAACGTGATTATTATATAGGCTTAAAGCTTGTTTCTCAATCGATGCTAAATAAATAAGTTTAAACTATAATACTTTGTTTGAATGAGATTTTCCATATTTTTGTTTTCAAAGTTGCTTGCTGCAGATTTGTTTTATATGGGACAGGATTGGGTTTAGGACACACAACTGTTGAATTGGTTTGGGAATATAAAAAATATACATTAGTCTTCAGTATGTTTATAAGTGTTAGATTAATTAGCCTGTGGATTTAATATTGTCTTCTATGTAAGAATGGGCGGGTTCTCATTGAAATATCTCGATATCTAAAGGTTGTGTCATTGTTTCAGCTTATTTTGGTCTTATTACATTTAAGCCTTTCCCAAATAAAGACACTCTCTGACTCCTGTGCAGCAGACAGCATTTTAGAACATTTAAAACATTGTGGCAAAGGGGGAAATTGGTCATCATGATCATTCTTACTTTGCCATAATTTGTTCAACTCTACAATAGTTATACTTTCATTAATATACATTTTTTAAGCCTAGATATTTTCCAAGTGTTCTTCTGCAGATTTGTTGTATGTGGGAAAGGGTTAAATGTTTTTATGCTTGTTAAATTTTGATAACTGGTAGGATGTTTAGTCCTTTCACACATAATAATATTGTAAAATTAACCCTTAATTTCCTTTTATTTCACACTTTCATCATTTTGGTTGTGAGATTCATGAGAATTAATTTGTCTCCATTTCAATGGTTGTCTTAATAATTTACCCTTTCCCATTCATGATGAGCAATTTCTTATTTTGCCACAATGCTTTCAACTCGATTCAATGATAATAGTTACCTAATTTATTCCTTGAAGTTTCCAAAGATGTCTGCTGCAGATTTGTTGTATTAGGAAATTGGTAACTTTATGTCATGTACGTTTGATCATTATTATTATTTTCTAAAAAAAATGAAATTATTCCCATGTTTTGTATCCTGCAAAGGAAATGATTTGTTGAACCTTTACCGGTATTAACCAGAAATTTGTCACTTCAGTTGGTTGTGAGATTTTCTTTACGAAATGATATGGTTGTGTCAAATATCTCTACAAAACATTTTATTCTGATATGAAGCTGATTATGATGGTAAACATATTTTATTCATCCTCTTCCACATGTAGACCTTTCTGACCCCTCTGCATATTAAGATAACTTTTGAAAAAATTGTGGCAAAATGATGAATTTCTCCTTTTGCCTCAATGTTTTCCTTTTTTGTCATAGGTTATCCAGTCAATTAAAGAGATTTTCTATATTTTGACAAAATATGTTCAAAATCGTCTGCTGCAAAATTGTCGTATGAGGGAAAGGGTTATACTTTCATTTATAGAGAATTGTTATTGTTTCACTTAGTAGACTTCAACGTCATCTGTTGTAGATTTATTGTATGTGGGAAAGGGTAATAGTCATCTAGTTTGAAAACATCAGATATAAAGCAGAAAATGGAAATGAACAATTTCTTCTTTTCCTGTACTGTTTTTAACTCTGTACTAAAATGAACTTTCAATGTTATAAATTTTCCACTTAGATGTTTTAAAGCAGACAACTCGGAAAATATCATAATATATAGGCAAACGGTTAACAGACCATTAGATATCACGGAGTTTAATATGGAGAAATAAGGAATTTTGTTTTTGATAATACTCCCCTTTCATAGACATTGGTAAATGATTGTTCACTTCATTTAATTAATTTATCAAACCACCAGTCAATTCATATTTGTAATTGGACCCAAGGTAGAAAAGGCAATAGCACATATAGAATAACATGACTGATATGAGAAAAAAAGCATGCTCGTCAATTGGCTATATAATCAAGTGCGAGGGTAAACAACTTCGGAACTGCAGCGTTAAAAACGGCGTTAAACCCCAATCAATCAATCAATCGGAACTGCAGCAGTGAATCCTTAAGTTCTGAGAAAAGGATAAATAAACAATCTTTTAATTAGTGTTGTTTCTTTTATCCAGACATAGGGGCAAAAACCAGTAGAAAAGTAAAGGGACTTTAGCAAAAATAGAGTATTTGCTGCTAATTTACTTAATTTCCAGAATTATTTATGATGTATTGTCATTCAGATTGATATATAAGCCTGTCTATAAAAAAAGGTATAAGTTGGCCCGTACATCTGCTCTTAATATTTGTATCTGCAAAAGTTAAGTGAATCTTCTAACAAACTGATGTAAGAAATATTTTAACAATTCTGCAGCAGACGACTTTGAACATATTTTGTCAAAATATAGAAAATCTCGATAATTGAATGGATAACCTATGACAAAAAGTGGAAAACATTGTGGCGAAAGGAGAACTTGCACGTTTTGTGCAATTTCTTTTTTTGTCACACTGTTTTAAAAAATCGTCTGCTGCAGAGGCGTCAAAAAGCGTCTATAAAATAACGTTTATTCGGATATAAGCTTTACGTGCAAGTCTTTTCGCTTTCTTATAGTCTTTCAGATTTTTACCGCGACCATCTGACTCGAGTTCAAAGTCTGAAAGTGTTCATACGTACTTGCACAGAAAAAAAAGTTGGATAAACCGGTAATATCGTTCTGCTATACTCGGTCAAACCTGTGCGAAAGACCACGTTGGAATAGCAATTCCCTGTCTATAGCAACCACACTTTTAGTTTTCCAATTACTCGTTTTCTGCACAAATGAACCCTGTTATTAAAGACCACATGTACACAAAGACCAGATTGTTGCCTTCCACTGTTCATGTATCAGAATTATACAATGAATATATCATGTTCTATGCTGTCTGTCACTCAGCCGGACGAGTATCTGGTCAGCTGGTAAACCTTTTCCCAAAACACAGACGCGTTCTGACACCTCTGCAAGTTACGACTTTCGAAAACATTGTGGCAAATGGAGAAATTGCTCACAATGCGCACATTCTTCCTTAGCCACAATGTTTTCAATTTTATTCAATAATAGTTCTTTTTATTTAACCTTTCCCTCATATAGACGCTTTCTGATGCCTCTGCAGCAGACGGCTTTTTGAAAACATAGTGACAAAAGAAGAAATTGCGCAAAACATGTTTTGACACAATATGTTCAAAGTCGTCTGCTGCAGATTTCCTGTATGAGGGAAAGGGTTAACTGAGAATATTGAAGGAAAATGAGAGCCTGTCACATTTAACATTATCTAACAAATGAGAGCCTGTTCCTTATAAGCAGTTTGTTCTTTTGCCATTGTGTTTTCAGAAGTTGTTTTCTGCATCTATGTGCATGCAGTTAGAAAATGTTTGAATAATTAGTTTGTTTTAATCTTATACACTGTAGTCATTAGAAAAAATATAAATATGTTTATGCACAAACTCGACTCGGTAATTGTACCAAATGGATAAATTGCTCACAACGAGCAATTTCTACTTTTGCCGCAATGCTTTCAACTCAATTCAATAATTAAACTTTCCGTTTTAGATTTACTTTCCATATTTTTGCCTAGATGTTCTCAAAGATAACTTATGCAGATTTGTTTTATGTGGTAAAGGCTTAAGCAGGTCATCTAAAATGTCTGTACTTATTTTCCAGGCCAGAGGACAAGAAAAGTATAGCATCAGACGATGGGAAGAGTACCTCCTCATCTTCGTTGTGTCATACTCCTAAACAAATAGATCATACAAAAACTGTTCCCACAGTGAAACCTCCGATAATGGAGGCCGAAAGCCCAACAACAATTGGAAAAGAACCAATGGGAACCATCACTGTAGGACATGTGACTGGTTCTACTAATTTTATGAGCCAGTCCATGATTTCAGAAAGTAGACTGAGTTCAGAAAGTGTTGAAAGCTCTAAGGTGGGACTGGGTCCGGGGGTTGAACTGTTAAAACGTCAAGGTTCCACTCCCGATAAAGTTGTGGAGTCGCATCGCTCAAGTACTTCCTCCGATGATATACAGAGTATGGATACGGTCTTGGCGGAGATAATGTCGGATGTTCGATCCATTGAAATGCAGCAACAGCAGGATAAAAGAATGAGTTTGCCGATTCAAAAATCAAAAAGTGCAGCTAAGCATACGCCAGATTTAGTTCTTGATTTACCGGAAGGTTCGGACTCTTCGTCCCCTCAAGATGGTAGCGGTCCTGATAGTCCAACGCTTAGTGCTGCAGAAACCTTCGCCAAATCTAATCAGGGGACCCTGAAGAAGGCAGCCTCAATGCCAAGAAATATTTCTGGGTCGGACATTTACTCTAGCGAATTCCATAAACCCCAAGCCCCAATGATAAATACAACGCCAATTCTGTCGACGTTTTCAAATCTGAAAAGAGATAATCCAATGACCACGTCTGTACCAGCATCTGGACGGAAATTCAGCCTCGATTCGGACCAGCACCAGCACCGGTCGACGTCTGCTTCCCACCTGCAGACATTTGGACCTCCCATAGCGGAAAAACCAAAACCACCCATTAAAGCCAAACCTCCAGTTATGAAGAAACCAAGCACTCGATCGCCGGACTTGTCACGGCGAATGCAAGAGACAAATTTAGACGATGATCGAGGAAAATCCTCCTCTCCCACGCCCGCCTCTTTTAAATAAGAGAATATTGAACAAGCTTAGAACATTGGTCACATGATCTGTTCTCTACTATTTACCTGATTGAATATTTTTGAAGTTGTTTGCTTTGAAAAATATCTGAAAAAAAGGAGCAGAAAGCATCTTGGGAAAAACAATGAAATATCAGCTTTATTTAAATCAGCATGCATTTTATTATGGTTGCATATTTATTTCTGAAAATACTTTTGAAAAAGTACTAGAGGTTAACTTCAATACCCTTTCCCAATACAGCACAATTATGCAATGCAAAGACAAGTTTCATGGTGCAAAAATATACTTTCAATTCTGAAGATTTGACACATTTTCGTAGGAAGTATTTAAAGCAGATGTGTTGTATGTTGGAAACGGTTTTACCCTTCCCTCATATCACTAATCTGCAGCAGACGACTTTGCAAATGTATCTGAAAACATTTGGGAACTCCCTTTAAATGAAATACAATAATTGAAAATATATCGGATACAAGCTCTCAGCCACTTTGTAAACATTCACAGGTGAATACAAAAAAAGTGATTCAATCAAGTTATATTACACATGTGACATAAAGAAATACGTAATGGGTATATTTCCCACATAGATCAAAATATGTTGGTATGTGGGAAAGGGTTTTCTGTCCAAAATTGAGTTTTCAAAATTAACCCTTTCCCTCATACCACAATTCTGCAGCAGACGACTTTAAACCTATTTTGCCAAACATAGAAAATCTCCATAATTGAATGGATAACCTATGACTAAAAGTGGAAAATATTGTGACAAAAGGAGAAATTGCACGTTTTGTGCAATTTCTTCTTATGTTTTCAAGAAGCCGTCTGCTGCAGAGGTGTCAGGAAGCGTCTATATAAGGGAAAGGGTTAAGGGATATAGAGGTAAAACATCTAAGTATCTTTATTATACAAACGATACCATGTAGATTACATAATGTAGTTCTTTTTATCTTCACCTTCTGATGGCTTGGAAAAACGTCATTAAAAAATTTATTGCTTTTTACAAACATTTGATAATTTTCCTGTAATGTTTGATATGTTTTGGTTTTTTCTCGATAGAGTTGAAAAAATACATAGAATTAAAGGAGTTTATGTCAATGTTTGATAAAAATTTAACATGTTTATGTTAGGTCAAATTTAAACATGTCTTTTAGGTAGATTTTAAGCATGTTTATGTCTGTTAGACAGAATTTAAACTTGTATGTCGGTTATGTAAAATTTAAACATGTTCATGTCTTTTAGGTAGAATTTAAGCATGTTTATGACTTTTAGGTAGAATTAAAACAGATAGGTCTGTTAGGTAGAATTCAAACTTGAATATGTTGATGTTACATACAATTTAAACATATGTATGTATGTACCTAGCCCTTTCCAACGTACAACAATACTACACAATCTGCAGCAAATCAAAGTATGGCAGTTCTCTTTAGAACCCTTTCCCACATACAACAAATCTGCACCAGACTACTTTGAACAAACCTCTGCTTAACACTTTCCCTCATATAGACGCTTTCTGACGCCTCTGCAGCAGAAGGCTTTTTGAAAACATAGTGACAAAAGAAGAAATT
>JAUELF010256109.1:0-11604 GCA_031471495.1 Clinocardium nuttallii
GTTTTTACCTTCACTCTATTAAACGCTGCGTTCAAAAATCCACAAAGTGCAGTGTGAGGTGTGTTTACTCCGATTGTACGTGTCAGTTTGTATATATTTTTCTCTATTTCGATTGGCTGATCGACGCACACCTCCAATGGAAAACAAGGATAAACGCCGTATATTCCGGATATTTTACATCATCATGTTTAATCTGCGGCTGTTCTTTTACTTGACAAACTGAGGACCGCATTGTAAACATTACGCCCCGCTAAAAAGTTTTATCTCTCCACTTGAAGATTTATATAGGCAAACATTTAGAAAATCTCGATTCCTCTACAACATGGTCGTATACAAGGAACGTTTTATTATAGGTTTTATTATTGAATAGAGAAGTTTCTTATTTATTTTTGTCACAATGTTTTAGTAAATCATTTGCAGGTTAGCACGGGGTACTTATTAGATCTAGTCGCCGACTTATATTTTTAAAAGGCTATTAGCTTTTTCGGAAATGAAATGGGTCACCCGGTGGACGAGGTATTTGCACAGGCTGCATCTTACTATAACTTGTTTGGAAAGCTATGAATAGTAAATAAAGAATTCTTTATTTACTATATATATATATCCATAGCTTTCCAAGTAAGACGCAGCCTGTGTGTGTATTAGCAGAACAAAAGCCAAATTTGAATATCTTGAACATATTACAATTGCGTTTGTTTAAAGACATTATGTTGACACATCTAAAATGAAATACATATTCCGATGTTATAAGTTTTTGCAGTTTCTTTCTTTTTTTTTTCTTTTTTTTATTTGCGAAGACAAAACGGTCCCTATTAGACCTAGCAGACTGTTATGTGTCAATGTCTAGGTAACAATATCGTCGAAGTCACCTTTAAATAGCAATTTTAAATTACTGAATATACCTGCTGTAATAATCGACTGTGACCATATAATACTTCCGTCAAAATGAAATAGGTCTGATGCAATACTTTGCCAAGGGCGTGTTGGTATTTCGTGTGACGTGAGGGACTCTTTGTGGTTAGAATGTTTATGTTTCATGCACATTGCACATCTCAAAACATAGTCTGTGATATGTTTACTCATACCTGGCCAAAGCATAACGTCTCTAGCCCTATTGAGAGATTTATGTGTCCCAAAATGACTAGTATGGACAATTTCAATCATTTCTTGGCGTGAAGATTTGGGAATAACTATCATCTGTCCTCTAAAAATAAGATCATTTGCACATGAGAGTTCATCGCGGTGATTTAAGAAGTCAGTGACCGTCGGATCACATTCTTTGATAGTTTGAGGAAACCCCGTCGAGTATAGTCCGTTTCAATGTTTGTAACTGTGAGTCATTCATAGTTTCATCTTTTACAGACTCAAGTCGTTTGTCGGTTATGAATAGACTTTGCAATATTGTGTGAATATGCAAATATAAGCCTTCAATTTCCTGTGTCATGTTCATAAGTTGTCTGGATAATAGGTCAGCAATAGGAACTGATTTTTCACTGACAAAGTGTACATCAAGGTCGTACTTTTGTAATTGTTGCATCATACGTTGAAGTTTTGGAGGGGCTGCATGCAAAGGGTTTTTCATGATTGATGATAATGGTTTGTGGTCAGAATGTACAATAACATGTAATGCAGTGGGTAGTCGCAATTGACGGAACAGCATACATGTGCTCGCGTTATAAGGGAAGTAAAACTGGTGGGTAAACTGGTTTGCTAAATCGCGCATTTTATTTAAAGTGTCGGGTCATGTTATAATCGAAATAAACTATCAACAACCGTGGTTTATTGCGAATAAACAATGGTTTGGAGTTCTGGCTCGCAGAAATTAACCACGAAGGCCGTCCGACAACCACGGTTGTTGGCTCCGCTACGCTTCCTACAAAATGGGCGTATGGAACGTAGCGAAGCCAACCACCGTGGATGTCCGAGGAAGGTAATAACCTTTTTTTGTGTATTATACAACCAACTACGGCATAATTTTTCTACGGTTATGTGGGACATTTTTAGATGTATCAGTTCGTCTCTATACACCATGGATTTACGGAACGTAGCGGAATCCAATAACCGTGTGTGTCCGATGATGATAACAACCTTATTTTGTGCACTTTACGACCACATTTGGTACCATTTAAACTTCGGTTGTGTAAGACATTTTAGGTGTTTCAGTATTGCCAATTGATAGTGCGATTGAAATAATGTTTGGAGTAAAATGTGTGTCGTTTCTTAGAACCAAAATTGGGACGATAAGACAGAGGTTGTACACAGCAATCTTGCAATTTGGGACTCAACTCGTCATTGTTACTGTTTAAGCTTCTGTAAACAGTCTTTGGTCGTGATACTTCGTCATTTTGGGTTGTTATTGATTGTTTTCATGTTTGGACAATAGGACGTATTGCTATAGCAATTTGTCTAATAATGCCTTTCCGATAATACTAGTATAATAGATATAAAGCAATTAATAAAATATATTAAACTAATCAAAGCGATTGGGTGAAAATGCCATTAAATGTCAACAACTAATTGCGTGTCGATGACAGTAACATTCCGAAACATTTTACTAATTACCCAAGTGTACGATACACATTATGAGTCATGTCACGGGAAACCGGCTGTGATATTTAGTGACCAGCGACGTTCAAGATCAGTACGTTTCTGAACGACGAAGTCTGTTCCGGATCTTCTCCTTTTTCGCCTTATTGTCCTTCACGCATCTAACCTAAGGAGGAGTATTCAGCTCTTTTCCCCACAATATCTCTCTTATCATCTTACCAAACCCTATGATGTGAGTTATCAACATAAGGTTTGAGGGTAAAATATGGATTTTTGAAAGTTAAAAACTCCCCTTTTCTAGAGATCTGAGACCCTCTATAAAACGGATATGTCTGAATTGCATTGAATTTAAACCTCTGTATTTCAGTATACGTACATACGTCCAGTAAACCGCTGTATTCTATCTTTAACGATTATTATGAAAATGCCCAACATGACGGTTATAGTGGTATATTAAAGGCGATGTGTTTTTGCAACGGTTTGGAATGTAATACATGTACCATTTTCGTTTAAATTCAACCCAATGACTTCGCTGTACGTCGTATATGGGATCTGACCACACCGCGTAACAGGCGTCTTTAATTGACCCTTTACACTTAAATACACTTGCTCTTTTATTTTCTACAAATGCTATAGCAAAATACAACACAGGCGACCGAGTTTTCATTCAGAAAATTTGGACAAAACCCAGTGTTAATATAAACAGCACCTCTTTATGTTATTTCATGAAAAAGATCTATACTAATTTAAAATAAGAACCATATAAAGAGACACTTTATAGTAACACGTTTTTCTTTTTTTTCCCAAATGGAAACATTACGGTCACTATATTGATAGTATATGGACAAGATAGAGATTAGAGAGACTATTTGTAGTAACGAGGTCTGTTGTGGTATTTTTTCTCAAACGAAAACTCCAACGTCTGTGTAAACAATTGGAAACCTCAACAATCACCGCTTCTCTATCACGTTTATATATATGGGTTATCTGACATGTTTTATACCGAACGATTGTGTCAATCACGATTTCATTGGCTGAAACAAAGGTCAATTAAATCCGACCTGTATTAGATTTATTGATTGGGGTTTAACGCCGCTTTTAACAATTTCTCAGTCATATCACGGCGGCCAGTTCACCTACTCATGTGTCTCCTGGTTTTCTCACACCAGCACAACACACATAGACTAAGCCCATTGGTGAAAGACAAAGACAAATGGTCAATTTGTCTTGATTGTCCAGGGATCAGTTAAATACGTTTTGCAACAAGCTAAACAGTATGCACATTATACAAAGTAAACGTACACAATGTAATGTTTTAATCCATAAAGTTCTATACATAATTTAGAAATTTAAGTATAAAATATAACACAAAGTAACTAAATTATATATAAAAGTATAAACATTTGCTTGTGCAAAAACAACAAAATGTAAATTTATATTGATAACAATTTTTGTTTGAGAAAACCCCTAGTCATAGCGTTTGTTGTATTTTTACACGTGCATACTCAAGATTTTAGACGCACGTTTTAGACTGTTTGTATGTATGTATCCTTGAGATATATTGAGGGTTATATAATAAAACAGTTATGGGCTTTTCGGCTGTTATACATGAAGTTGATATGCTGCATATCACATCATGTATAACAGCTAAAAATCCATAATTGTATAATGAGTATTATGAAAGGTTGGAGGCATGCACATCAGAAAAATAATTTCAATCTGACTACAGAATCCCGGTTAAAATGAAATCACTCGGAATCATCACGTAACTAACGGGATGTCTTTTCCCGATGGATTTAATTTGTTCATACGCGTAGGTATCACCAAATTGATATCACATGGGTATCATCAAATTGATATCATATGGGTATCATCAAATTGATATCATATGGGTATCATCAAATTGATACCATATGGGTATCATCAGATTTATATCGTATGGGTATTATCAAATTGGTATCATATGGGTATTGTCAAATTGTTATCACATGGGTATTATCAAATTGGTATCACATGGGTATTATCAAAGTGGTATGACATGTGTATTGTCAAATTGGTATCACATGGGTATTGTCATACTGGTATCACATTATTATCATCAAATTGGTATACCGTGGGTATCCTCAAACTGGTATCACATGGGTATTATCATATTGGTATAACATGAGTATTGTCGAATTGTGATATAACGTGGGTATAATCAAATTGGTGTAACACGGAAATCATTTAATGAGCAGCACTCTACGAAAACGATCCTCAAAGCATTTTCGACCAGTATATCCAGATCAGCACGCGCATCCGCGCAGTACAATTTGGTTCTGAACTGTTCGCCAATTAGACATAGCAGCATGCCCATTTGAGTCCCTGTATTATAGCTAGACGAGCAGGTAAGTGTGTTTACCATGCATGTAAGTATTACGTCAATGTTTGTTTTGGTAGAGCACTGATCAAATGTCGCATGATCTTATACACCGAGGGATGGCCATCACCCAGTCGATGGAATAATCCATTTGCTTTTAAAACAAATACCTCAGAAGCCTTAATTTCAAAATATGAGCCGTTCCGTGAGAAAACCAACATTATGTCCGCGAAGGCTAATCTGGGCCGACAAATCTCATCTCATCTCAGCGGAATAGATGTATAGAGTAATGATTCCTGAAACAGAAAATCCACAGGTGCTTGGGTCGGGACCATACTTTATAAAGAGTTTACAATGTTGGTTTTCTGTCGGTACACGGTTCATATGTTGAGATGAGCGTCTCCGCCATTTAAATTAAACAAGTCTTGATTCGCTTCGCCAAAAACACTAACAGTCGGACAATGTTATTGTATTTGTATTAAAAGAATCGTACTTCTATAGTTCGCAACACAAACTATTGGAGCTTCTTTACTAGATGCCCATCTCAAAAACTTGTTGTAACACTATAACTACGTATTAGACTGTTTCATGCCTTGATCTGTTCGTGCCTCTAATTGATTTGATCTTAATATTAATTTGCATCTAAATGTCACGAAAATCGGTCATTGTCGCACGCTTACAAATGTCATTTCGAAATGTCGAGTGCTGGTGACTAAATGGTTCTCTAAACTGAATTAAAAACAAAAATATATTAGTTAGACCGATTCAGTTCTGATTGTCGCAGTGTTATATTGGAGAAAAATAAATATTTTTCTTTCTGAACTTTATGATGCCAGTGTTGAAAACGGTACGAGAATAATATCAAATTACGAAAACTCGTATTATAGTCGAAGTAAGCAAATGATGGAATTCAAACCTGTTAATTACATCATAGGAGTATCTGGTGTGCTTTTAAATTTGTTGATTTTCACAACATTGCTTCAGCGTAAAACTTCGTTGAAGCTTCGATTAAAGCTGATTGCAAGTCTTGCTATGTCTGATGGATTATTAGCGTTCCTCGGTACCATTTATCTTGACGTTTGCTTCTACAATACGTGGGACAATATAGGGATATGTGACCATTTCTTTGGACTAACAGAATCGTTCGGATTTCGTTTGTGTCGATTTTTACTAGGAGACATTTACATGATAGCGCAATATGCCGGGCTTATAACTATGTTTATGATCGCAATAGACCTTCTAAAGGCAGTAGACAAACCCCTTCAGTACCAGCAGTGGAGTACAAGTGGTCGTGGATACGTGATCGTAATTCTAACTTGGTCTATTCCAGTTGCTGCGGTGTTAATAATAAGCGGCATCACCAAATATCCGAAGCTCAGAGATGAATATATGCGGCTCATACCCATTGAGAGCTTATATTTCCTAGTGTCTGGGTTGAGTGTTATTGCTCTTGTTGTCATATATTGCATTATCTTTTTCAAACTTCGACATCAGGTTAGAAGTTCACCAAGTCCACAATCACGTAACTTGCGAAAGGCAGCGTGTACCACACTGATGATTGTTGGGACATTCATAATTTGTATGATGCCTTTCGTGTGGGCTTTACTACTACACCACGTTGTTGAAATGGTAACTGCATCATACCTTTATATGTGGCATGTATTACGTAGTTTGTATTTACTAAACTCTGTTCTTGACCCTATAATTTATGCGGTTCGCATTCCAGAGGTGAAACGTGGCATCAGGCATCTTTTTAAAACTATTGGATGTATTCGATCCTCAGCCACACGCAGCCTCAGTGTACACTCACAGTCTGAAGATACTAGGATTTAAAAGAAAACGCATACAAGAAATCCGACGGTGACCGAGAAGTTAGCGCGGATGAAGAGACGTAGTTTAAAGTGACTAATGTTTATCTTGTTTATCAAGTATATAGAAGTACATTTCTTGTTTTAACGTTAAAAACAGTGTCTTCGTCTTTATTATAGCTGTTTTGATGTCAATGTTTTCGTCTTTATTATAGCTGTTTCGATGGCAATGTTTTCGTCTTTATTATAGCTGTTTCGATGGCAATGTTTTCGTCTTTATTATAGCTGTTTTGAGCACAATATCTTCGTCTTTATTAGAGCTGTTTCGATGACAATGTTTTCGTCTTTATTATAGCTGTTTCGATGACAATATCTTCGTCTTTATTGTAACTGTTTCGATGACAATGTGTTCGTCTTTATTAGAGCTGTTTCGATGTCAATGTTTTCGTCTTTATTAGAGCTGTGTTGAGGACAATGTAGAAGATGTGTTTTTACAACAACTAAAACACCATTATTTGATTATAGATCTTTCTATATGAGATGAGCCGTTAAACGAGAAAACCTTCATTGTAGACTCTGCGTAAAGGATCGACCCGGATCAGCCTAAGCAAGCCATGGAGACTATCACAGACAGACACGTTACGCCTCCTGATTCTTTTCTGTTTCATGAAGCATTACTTCATTGTCGTTCCGTAGTCCATAATTTCAATGTAATTCAATCCTTTATTGGCAAGTATCGACACAATTTGTCTATGGCCATTTACAAAGTGGAAGAATATGGCTTAGACAAAAGAAAATACATATACAATATATCAAATAATAATGTTTAGTATATATCAAAAGAAAAAGGAACACAGTAAGAATATGTTAGGGAACAGCAGCAGCTTTATTACGTCATCGCGAATAGAATAACTTATTCTACATACATTTATTAATATTTTCTGTTTTGAACTAGACAGTAATTTATTAAATTTACATATATTGGGCCATTGCATATTACCAAGATGGTTTTGTCTGATAACTGAATATTGTGGACAACACAAAAGAAAATAATGTTGATTTTAATGTGTTTTTTTCACGTGTATATGACTGTCGACGTGTGTGCTTGTCAATAAAGTATATATGTATATATGTTGCAGTCAATCTGTGAAATCAGCCATTTCTTGAAATGGCTAAAGAATTTAGCCTTTTCGTGAAATAACCAATTCACTCAGCCATTTCATGAAATGGCTTAATATTTCAGGCTTTACATGAAATTGCTTAATATTTCAGGCTTTACATGAAATGGCTTAATATTTCAGGCTTTTCATGAAATGGCTGAAATTTTTATGCAAATGTTACACAGATTGGCCGGTGCAATTTCAGCCAATCTGTGTATTAATGTCTTGGGTTTTATAACGAGTGTTATATCATGAATAGTATAGTTTGTTTGACAAAATGAAAAGAAAATCATGTATATCTTCATTTTATTCATACTCAAGAATAATATTTATAAATAATTCTTTTTTTGCACTTTGTAAATTTTGTTACACATATGTTGACATATGTAAGAAAACAGCCATTTCATGAAATGGCTAAAAAAATAGCCTTTTCGTGAAATGACTTTGTAATATGTAATTAATCTTAATTACTGCAAGCTAACTGGATTGTAGAATAGGGGCTCACAGCTACAATGATTGCTTTGATCATAATTTAAATGATGCAAACATTTACTAATTGTGTAACTAAAAGATAAGTATAAAATAGACCATTCATCATTATTAATTGGATTATTATAATTGGTTCACACATTTTTTATTGTAAATACCTTCTTCTCCATTTAATGATTGCTTTGATACTAGCCGAAGTAAAGCAAATTTTCATTGTGTTATTTAATTGCTCTGTCATCAATATTCATTCTTTTAGAATGTTTTGAATTTTTTCTTTAATTATTGCTATAATCGTACTGGTTGTTTTAAGCAATATAATTACTCATTATTGTTATAAAATCACTTGCTTCTGTATGTTCATTACATCGAATTCTTAAGTCATACACAATGGATCAGACAACAGTTGAACTCAAATTCAGAGAAGCTTTGTTTCAGAAGTATTCCTAGTGCGAGAAACATATACTGAGTGTGTTCAGTTTAAAGCGGAAATGGACAGTATTGCGCATGTATGTTCGAAACCTTCCTGGCAGTGAAGGGGTTAAACAATGTACACAGCTTTTATAAAAATAAAAGATGCGTTAATATTAGTCTTAGTCTCTTCTTAAAGGTATATTTCTTATATATTGTCCCGCTTTGACCTCCTGAATCTTATGCCCTTCCCAAAGACGTTTGATTTTAGCCATTTCATGAAATGGCTGGAGCAACTTTTTAGCCATTTCATGAAAAGCCTGAAATATTTAGCCATGTCATGACATGGCTGAGTGAATGGTCATTTCACGAAAGGGCTAAAAAAGAAATGCCATTTCATGAAATGGCTGATTTCACAGATTGACTGTAACATATATATATATATTTGTGTGTTCGGGAAGTGAACGGATCATATTCGGGAAGCATTCCGTGTGTTCTAGGAGCATAATATATGCTATTCGGCTCTGTACGGATGCATACGGAACTACATTCGGTAGCTCCAAAAATCGGTTTTGCATGTTCAAAATAATTTTCATCGACCATCCGAATGTGGCGTCCTTGTGTTTGCAGGAAGTATTCGGGAAGCATTCTAGGAGCATACGGCAAAACGGAAAACGTTTGGGAAGCAGGCGTCTAGTCCTTGGTGCATTCGGAATGATAATTTGGAGGTGCTGGGCTCCGTATGCTTTCCGAACACCCCGAATGGACCTAGAGCATGACGAATGCGTTCCGAGTAAGCAGAAAACATTCAGAAAGCGCGCTGAAAGCATTCGGCAACCTTTCGAAGTCAATGTGCGGGAAGTATTCGGTCTATTCTGAAGGAATTCTGAAAACATTCGGAAAGCGTTCGGTGGTACATATGGGAAAACACATTCGGAGGGACATTTTTGGCCAATTTAAAAATCAAATCACATTCGTATACGGAAAACAAACGTCAGCTTATTCGGGCCTGTGTGATCGCCCCATTTCTCTTTTTTCTTCATTTGGATTGATGCCGTTTCAACAATTGTTCAGTCATATCACGACGGCCAGATTATCTACTCATGTGTTACGCGTCTTTCTAGCACAATAACTCAATACAACAGTATTTTCCAGCAACTGACTACTTTTCCAAATAGACCGTTAGCCCAATGTTGGATAAACGTTTGACATACGTCAGCCTGAATTGCTACCGACTGAGATACCGGGGCTCGGTTCCATCACAATACAACGAAGTTAAATATTAGCGACACGTGATAGTAACCCTTATCCTGCTGGATTTCTGTTACTTGAATCACAATCTATGTATATCAACAAGTTCTTACATATTCTTGGTTAATTCTTCTTATTAATAAGTGGCAAACAATGTATATCAACAAGTTCTTACATATTCTTGGTTAATTCTTCTTATTAAAAAGTGACAAAAAATGTATATCAACAAGTTCTTACATATTCTTGGTTAATTCTTCTTATTAAAAAGTGGCAAACAATGTATATCAACAAGTTCTTACATATTCTTGGTTAATTCTTCTTATTAATTAGTGACAAACAATGTATATCAACAAGTTCTTACATATTCTTGGTTAATTCTTCTTATTAAAAAGTGACAAACAATGTATATCAAGATTTGACTGCACGTATTTTCAGATTCGTTTTGTTTTGCATTGTTCGCAAATTGTATTCAATGTCGCGCATAACCGGATGTGGTGGGTTTTTATTAATTCGCAGAAAATGGCTAAATAGTACTTTTATTCCACTGTATCAAATGAATGAATGATTGATTGTTTGGCGTTTTACACCGCTTTCAACAATTATTCCGTTATATCACGGCGTTTCCTGGACAAGTTATCAATTCTACTGGTCCATTTATCATGACACCAGCGAGTCATTCGTTATGCCATTGTTTTAGGTTTTGGTATGACCTGGGATCGAACCCGCGACCTACCGCACGCGAGACGGAGGCTCTACCACTACACCCTCGAGGCGGTATTCAAATGAATGATGGAGACAAGAACAAATATAATGATGAGCGACAAAAATGCCGCCCTTTCTTCCAATGTTCATTATGTGTCGGTTGCAGAGCTTCAAACGATGAGCCGTACCGCGAGAAAACCAACAGTATGTCCTTTGCGCAATTTATCGACCCAGATCAGTGTCAGGGGGAAAGAGGTATAGAGTAATGATTCCTGAAACAGAAAATCAACGGGAGGCGAAAGGTGTCTATCCGGGTAATTCTGCGCGCCGTGCTAAGGCCGATCCGGGTCGATAATTACCGCATGAACACAATGTCGACAGGCAATATAGTAAGCTATAACATCGGCAATTCCTCAAAACAGGCACTGATGAACCACACATTGCCATAGATTATAGTTCATAGGTATCGGATATGTATTTATTATATTTAACCTTTTCCCTCATACGACAATTCTGAAGCAGACGACTTTGAACTTTGACATTGCTCGTTTTGAGACATATATCAATAAGTGCTAAGAAAGGTTGGTGGAATTGTAATGCGATCTTAAATCGATCGTGAATCCTTGACCAGTGTTTAGGATATATATTTGAATACATGCAGGCGCATAGCCATTTATCCGATAGCTTGCCGGGTAGGTATATATGAATGGTGTCGGTAAGTTTGCATTTAAAGGGACATAATAACATAAATGGTGTAGTAACGAATCCATTGTTATTATTTCCCTTATCAAATTAATTTCACACCTGATTGATTGATTGGGGTTTAACGCCGTTTTTAACAATTTCTCAGTCATATCACGGCGGCCAGTTCACCTACTCA
>JAUELF010256120.1:0-11604 GCA_031471495.1 Clinocardium nuttallii
ATGTTTGATGTTAGCATTACCCCTGGCGCTCAGGTTTGATGTTAGCATTACCCCTGGCGCTCAGGTTTGATGTTAGCATTACCCCTGGCGCTCATGTTTGATGGTAGCATTACCCCTGGTGCTTATGTTTGATGTTAGCATTACGACTGGGTTGCTGGTGTCGGGATGAATGGATTCGCAGTTCTGTTAACTTAACCAGGCAACGCCGATATAACTAAAAACAGTTGAAAGATGATAATCGCAGTTTCCTTGTTTACGGTAGATGCGAATTGAAATTAGGTTTGTGAATAGTATATACACATTATCAGCCTGTACTCTCGGGCCGTTCAATCTCAGTCTACATGAATCGTACCTCACTTATGATGGCTCGAAAAAGTGTTATAACTCGTTAAGATCAGGTTAAGTAATACAGCAGGAGTAAACCATTTTCAATATACTTGTCGTATGTTTTATCTCAATAAGTTAAACTCTTTTATTGCTTAACTTTATCTTTTGTAAATAATTTCTCTGACTTATCCATTGTCTTGTTCGTATTTATATATGCATTTCAAGAATCGGCCACAAGGTCTAATTAGTCTTATTTCAGCGTCATTTAATTTCTTATAAAACTTCTTAGGCCTGTACAAGTACATATCTTACCCATGGAATTCAAATTTCTTCACTATTATGATATTTAAAACGAAATAATCAACCGAATCTTTAGTGTACCATATAATAGATACATGCTTGTGACTTTGATCAGATATTAATTGATTGATTAATTGATTGGGGTTTAACATCGTTTTAAACAATTTCTCAGTCATATCATGGCGACCAGTTCACCTACTCATCTGTTTCCTGGTTTTCTCAAAACAGTAGTCCACACAGCAATCTTCCAAAGCAACTGGCTGCTTTTCCACATAGACTTAGATCATTGGTGAAAGACGAATGACGCGTGTCGCATTGACTTTTGTCAAACGTCGGAGAGAAAGTTGGCCTAGCCGGGATTCGAACTCGCAACCCCTTGATTGACGTAACCGACTTGGCTACCGGGGCTCGGCTTGATCAGATATTGATGTCTCTTATATTTCATTTCATGAAAGGTCTTGTGTTTTTTATTTGTAATATTATTCATGAATACATGTAATTATTTATGATTGTACATAGATGATACTACATAATTCCTACGACTTTGAAGATCATGTAGGCAAGGATGAAGCAAACATTAATTGTTTAAATTTATACAGCGATTGCCAACTATGATAATATTTTGGAAGTAAATTGGTTCTTAGTTGACGATACATACGACATATAAGTATAAAATGGTATTCGTTCTCGATAACATTCAAGTTGAACATTTTACATATTCTATTTTCCCTATGGATGTTTTTATATCGTACCTCCTGAATTATATGGTGAGCTGTACAGCTTTTTCTTGTCATTAATTAATAGACAGAGTTTATATGGTGAGCTGTACAGCTTTTTCTTGTCATTAATAGACAGAGTTTATATGGTGAGCTGTAAGCTTTTTCTTGTCATTAATTAATAGACATAGTCGAATGCATTGTGTCTAAAGATGAAAATGTTCATAAATAGCAATATCTGGTTTTGCCACAATTTTTTCAAAAACAGATCAGTTAAAATACGTCTGCAAATGGGAATAGAAATATGTATGTAAGGGGATTGGTTTGATATCTTACGTATACATGGGGATGGATATGCAAGTAATTCACACCCATTTTAAAGATGTTGGGTGCACATGTACTAAAACAAATCTGCAGCAGACGGCTTTGAAATATAAACCTTGACAGGAAACGTAGATAAGATTATTTACGTACCTGACCTTGGCAAAACAATCCTTATATAATTGAAATTATGTGTTGAAAACAAATGCGACTCAGGGAGAAATTGCTCATCGTGAACAATATCTCTTATTGCCGCAGGTGTGTTTGAATGATGAAGTAAAGTGGTAAGGGTTAAACATGCTGTGAGGAGTGAATCTTTTTAACATATCGTAGAGGATCTTTTTGATGCTACATTTTAAATGTTCTGCACTTGGTATCAGTCAGTTATATAATGTGCTTCATTCAGCGAAATGAGATGCATGGCAGTGTTAAATGGGATCATTCAATGTACGTGACTAATAAAGGCACCTGTTCAGTACAGTCATACTTGATTTATTTTCTCTATATTGTATCAAGTAATACAGTTGTGTAATTCAACATCGATTGTGAAACAGTTTCCGACCACATATATTAATCACGATATAGATGTTTGTTGCGCGCATAAGTTATTTAAAGACCTACATTCATTTTCTGACAAAAGTATTAGACATATAAGTCAGGCGGGGGAAATTCATTTTCCAAAGGAAAGCATTATAGCGTTTTGGGATATGGTTGTTTCTCAATAAACCAAATAACCCAATATATTCAACTAAAGCTCATTCTTAGCAAAAAAAGCACAAAAGACGCACATATTGATTTTTTTTTTAGTTATGACGTCAAATCAAAGGCCACCTTAAAATTCATTTTCAATTTCAAAAAATACACGTGGCTCTAAAAATTGCTCCTACAATGTAGATTGTCAATACAGCTAAAAGCTAACCATGTTTTGGTTACAAAATCAGTCAGAGTGCACTCAACTTTGTTTAAAACACTTCCAACTTTCAACAAAATCATTATTGTTCAATGCGAGACCACTTCAGTCTTATTAATTCATCTGAAATCCCCTGGACAAAATTGTCTGGCCGGCAAGCCGATCCGATTTACTTCCCTTTGACCTGAATCTGAGACCAAATCTCTATCCCGAGTGACGTCATAACGGGGAAACAATTAAACATGGCGCCTTTTCGTAGCATCATCTCACTGAAATTGTTTAGAGATGTGTTATCAAAACCCCTGATACGACTAATACTTGCAATTGTCTTTTGTGGAAGTATGCATCTAGGACTAAATTACATAAATACGGAAAGTGAAGACTTTGTTGAAGTCGTTTTGATGCACAGCTTCGCCCGAACTTTTACTGTACACAACACTAAATACATGTTTGGGAGAAAGCTAGCTGTCTTTGTTAAAGTAATAGTACGTCATAGTAAAATGTGAAAACAGATTTTCCATATATCTTATCAACGGAGCCGAGAGCCCCAGTAGCTCGTTCGGTAGCGACGCGGGCTGTCAATTCAGGGTTTGTTTTGTTCGAATCCCATTTCGGCCTACATTCTTTCCGACATTTGACAAAAGTCACTGTGACATGCATCATTCGTCTTTCATATGGGGCTACCAGTCTATGTGGAAAAGCAACCAGTTGCTTGGAAATTATGTTGTGTTGAGAACTGGTATAAGAAAGCCAGGAAACACATGACCATGTGAACTGGCCGCCGTGATATGACTGAATAATTGTTGAAAACGGTGTTAAACTCTAATAAATCCTATAATATATCAACAGAATTCACCCCACAAAATTCCTGTAAAGATGTTCATATTCTGATAAATAATATGAACTGCAACAAATTGATGATATCTGTGTACGGACAGCCGGGGTGTGCCAGCGATTACGACGTCAAGAACATTTGCTGTATAAGCTGTAAACGTGAGTATGTGATGTGAGCAGATCCGGGCCGATACATTCCGTCTTAGGGAGAAAGAGGTGCTATAGTGTAATGATTTCTGTGACAGATAATCAACAGGAGGCGTAACGTGTCTATCCGGTTAAGCCTGCGCGGCATGCTTAGACTGATCAGGGTCAATACTTTACGCAGAGTACACAGTGTTGGTTTTCTCGCGGGACGGTTGTTGGTATGGTGTTTAGACCCTTTCCCTTGAACAAGCTTTCAGTTATATCACGTCTTTCCTCATCCTCGGTACCCAGGCTATTCATACAATATATGATACCCTGGGCAAATTGGCTAGCGAAACTTCGTAAAGCGTGTACCACGATTTCTCCGTATCTACGAGGGGTGTTCGGAAAGTTTCGGGACAAGTGCCGTAACTTTTTTTTAAAATACTTGTACACAATTCTTTAAACATACACAGCTCTATATACCTTCTATTTATTTTCAGAAGCAAAATGACAAAGTTAAAGAATAAGACGCTAGTTATTATCACCATAGATCACCAAGATCTTTGTCGTAATATTGGACACAATATACATGTACTTTCCGAACACCCCTCGTACTGTACATCGCGTAAAATTTGTTTTATGCAACCAATCAATCTACTGGATTTCACCTCATGAATTATTCATGATTACGAAGTTTCGCTAGCCAATTTGCCTAGGGCATCTATTAGACAAAAGTATTATGGACAAACGATATGTAGGATGATCTATCAAAGTGATGACGACACCGCTGTCTTTTTTAATAAGGATTACAAGTTATGTCAGTAGAGTTAGGTTTTTTATAGCGTCATATTTATTTCGTCATATGTATACATGAACATAATCGTAACTACGGTAAGGTCACTTAAAGCATACCGGATCAATATATTTTGACGTCGACGACAACGTATAGCCGTGCATGATAGCTGCTCAGTGAAATAGCACTCAGTGCTTTTCGAAATACTGTCAATTGAATAATCTGTTTATTACATTTCATTGTTATTTGTTGTAATACATTACATTTTTCATTACGCGTCTTCCACTATATTTTATGTATACTGGGGATTATTTTTTGTCTTTTTACCTACTTTGCGCATTATTTTCGGATGAGGCTTTGGTCTAATTTACTTCTTTTAGGAGAAAAGTGGGAGGAGTCTACCTGCATGACGTCAGTCTTAAAATAGTCCGTGGAAAAAGGTCGGGGCACGCATGCGCAATTGTGTACGAGATTATAGGTAGTTTAATTCACTGGTGTTAATCAAATGTAAATCAACAATTATAATAATATTTCACCGAGATATCCTTATCTTTGATGGATATAAATGTAATAAAATACAATTATTCAAACGTTTAAGCAATGCTTATAGAAAATAGCGTCTAGAAGACTATATATTTATATAGTATATAGACATCGCGACTGCTGATGACATTTTTTTTAAATCAAGCAACTCTAAGACGTCGGTGACAAGTGATGACGTTTAGGATTTCGGACATCCAGTACGCTTAGTATCCCTACTAGTTTCTCTTACCTAATAGAATTGGTGTTTTCTTAACTGTAGCTTCACCATTGACGATTATGAAAATTCAAATTCTATTCCGAGCACAGAAGTTAAATAGCTGTGTTTCACTCGTTTTAAGAACTGTTCTTAGAAAACATACCAGATGTTCATTTTTCTGATGTCTGAAATCGAAATGACGTCTCAAACATCATGTCAGATGATGGCGGAAATGTATACTTTCCTTTAAAATTGAAGATAATGGACCAAATGTTTTTCGAAACCATTCACATTTAGGAATACTGAGATGACGTCGTAGACATGGTAAGTACTATAGTTGCATTTTTTCGTTATCAACGATGAAAATAGCTTCTATGGAAACGCTTCAAAAGAAATTAGAACACTTTTCTGCATACATGATGAGCACCCCTCGTAAAAGCTGTCACACTATATATTAAACAATACCGCATTATTCACCTGATGTTGTTTATACATGCCCAATTAACCCGAGACATAGGAAAACCCACCTCCGTGTGAAATCCTGTTTTAAATCGCGTATACATATCGATGGCTTGGCGTGAAACGGTTGAAACTAAATACCTATTTTGAAATCCCTGGGTTAGGGGCAAGTGTGACCCCTTTGTAAAACAATGCAAATTTAGGTGCCATGACACTACAGTTTCTTTTGTTTAACAAGAAGAATAATTACACGTTTATAAAGATGTTATGGCGAGGGGATTAACGTTGGTAAATAAATACCAACCGTTTTACGCCCAGTACTCTATATTTATATACATGTATATTCTTTGTATCGTACTAAAGGCTTCATGCATAGACGTTCAAAGTATAAACGTTTTATCTTATGTGAAAGTTAAAGAATGGTTTACGGTAATAACATTCGAGAAAAAAACAATGGTTTTAAAAATGGATTGAAATAAAGCGAATGTTTAATTTCAATATAAAACATTGTGGGAAAATTAGATCCACGATTTCAAAAAAAGAGAGTCAAATGTGGAATACATGCTGGGATAAAGATTTTACTCTTGACCGAAAGGAACAGGAGGTGGATTTGGGTTTTCCGAATGGTCGAGGGTGAGTTCTTTTTTATATGACGTTATCAAAACGTACGATGTCAACACCTCGGCCAATACATTATATATTAATATGCGTTGTAAATTGACAGCGTGTTTGTCAACCAGTTCGGTCAGTTTGACGGATCATACACATATTTATTATTATAATTGTTATATAGTATCTCAGGTAAATAATGTATAGGAGTTGAAACCTCGCCTGCCAAGTTCTAGCTTTTTTTAAGTGATTTCAATTGTTTGTTGTCTTAATTTATTAATTTGCGTTATAAATCGACAGTGCTCCTGTCAATGTGTTTGGGCAGTGTGGTGTATCTTTTTCTTTTTAATCAAAATTGTTATACGTAGTATATCGGGTTAAAAGTGTACAGAAGTTTTAACGTTCTCGCGTGTTTTTTTTTAGTGATTTCTATTGTTATCTCTTAATGTATTAATATGCGTTATAAATCGACAGTGCTTTTGTCTACCTGTTTTGGCCAGTGTGGTGTATCGTTGTTTTAAAGTTTTTTAAAGATTTTTTATAAAACAAGGAAAACGTACATATTCAACAATTTGATAATGACAGATTATTGGATACCCCCAAGAATGTTTGTGAGTTAACATATAAATTAATGCAGTCTTTTTCGGCAACATTAAGCTTGCATCAACTTTCTCTTGGTCATAATTGTTACATAGTATTTTGGGTAATTACTGTAAAAGAATTTAAACCTCGGCTGCCAAGTTTTCGTTTTTTGTAGTGATTTCAATTTGTTGTTGTCTAAGTTGACGTAACTAATTATACTAATTAATACTTGGACAAGTCACATTTACTAGCCTAGTACTTGTTTATGTACACATGGATCGGGAATAATTGGGCCGTCCCACGAAAAGAACTAACATTATGGCCTCTGCGTAATGTATCGACCAAGATCAGCCTGCGCACCCCGCGCATGATAGTCCGGGCAGACATATTTCGTTTCAGGGGGGTAGAGTTATAGAGTAATGATTCCTAAAATATCACCAGGAGAGAAAAAGTATCTATCCGAGTTAGACTGCGTGGCGTGGCGTGCTTAGGCTGATCTGGGTCGATACATAACGCAGATTTCACAATGTTGGTTTTTCTCGCGGGACGGCTCAAGTGTTCTGCCGTCGTGATGTATCTGAATTGAGCCGTCTCGCAAGAAAACCAACATAATGCACTCTGCTTAAAGTGTCGTCCCTGATCAGCCTAAGCATGCCGATCAGGCTTACCCGGATGGACAGTTTTCGCCTCCTGTGGATTTTCTGGAATCATTACTCTATACCTCTATAACCCCTGAGACGGAATGTGTCGGGCCGGATCAGTCTGCGCGGACAGCGTAGGCTGATCTTGGTCGATATATTACGCAGATGCCATAAGGTTGGTTTTCTCGCGGGACGGATCAAATAATGATTCCAATGAAACGAAACGGAAAATAATATACCGCAGGATTTATACGTTTATGAATAATTGTGTTGTTTAATCTTGGCTACCTGTCGCTCATTTATCCTCGCCTGTCTTCATTAACAATCGGCTTTGTTATCGTTACGTATGTGGTTATACTGCCTTCTGAATACGCTGAATGGTGGTTAAAGCAGCGCCTACTTGTGTAAGAAGAGGTTCACAATTAGAGGTTAAATTTTCATGAGATACCAATGCAATATGCGAACATTTTTCTTTAATTATTTATTTTCCGATATCGAATTGTTATAAAATTATACGACTTATTATTTCTCTTTTCGGAAAAAATGTATTAAATAGATCCTTAAAGTTTCTCAATGTTTATGTAATCTTACCCTACACGTAGAAACCTATCATACATGCACATATAGTTAAACTTTATGTAATAAGTTAAATTCGTAAATATAGAATACATGTTCATATAATGAATATGCATACTGGTACTTATATATATATATGAGCCGTCCCGTGACAAAACCTCTAGTATGGTCTTTTCGTAATGTATCGAACCTTATCAGCCTGCGCTGTCCGCGCAGACTGATCCGAGCCACACTCCGTCTCAGGTGGATACATGTATAGAGTAATTATTCTTGAAACAAACAAAACATCCATAGGAGGCGGACGGTGTACGTCCGGGTAAGCCTGTGCGGCATGCTTTTGCTGGTGTATGTATCAAAGAACATTGTGGCAAAAGGAAAGACTGATTAATATGAGCCTTTTTTTTCTTTTGTCACAATGTTTTCAAAAGTCGTCTGCTACATAGGTATTAATAAGCATCTATTACGGAAAATGATTAAAAGGGAGATAATTCTTGTTTTACTATTGATGTCGTTATTTAGATATAAGTTTAAAACAATGAAGAATACCGTGTTTAATTCGCTTCTTTGGATCATTTGGACATTTGTTCTGTACTTTAATTGTGTGGCCGGGTTTAGCACGGGCGCACCCGCCAATTCCTGTAAAGACCCTTCCACCTTTCACACCCGAAAGGTCAACGCCACACACGAGGGTATCATTCTACCCCAGGATATGTCGACTAACCCATACCGACTTATTGTCGGTGACTCGCACTTTACTTCCGGGCAAGAACTATCAGGTAAGATTGATTGCTTTTGTTCGCGAATGTCATTTTAAGCTGACTAATACATGAGCCTTCTCGCGAGTAAACCAATATCGTGGACTGTGCGCAAAATATCGATCCGGATCAGCCTAAGCACGCCGCGCAGGCTAACCACGATAGATAATTTTCGCCTCCTGTGAATTTTCTGTTTTAAGAATTATTACTCATTACCTCCATCCCCCTGAGGCGGAATGTGTCGGACCGGATCAGTCTGCGCGGACCGCATAGGCTGATCTGGGTCGATACATTACGCAGATGCCATAATGTTGGTTTTCTCGCGAGACGGTTCACACACATGTATGGGTATGTGTGGAATGCGGTGCTCAAGGTAAAAACAACATCAAATCGTAATTATAACAGGTATTGTAAAGGACCTGGCTGCGCATTCATCCTAAGGATCCAAATGGATACTGCATTACATGAGTTTCTAAAAAGCGGCTAATTGGCGTACAGTGAAGACCCAGATAAGATTTTTTGGATGCACTTGTTGATCTGGTTTTACACTGGTTGCAAATTATCTTCGGTTTGTTTACGCAGAGCGCCGCTCAGATTAATAAATAAAGCTTTGATAAATCTTAGACAGAGTCAGTCATATATAGACTGTTTTCAATGTACGAATCCAATCGAAATCAGTTCAAATGATATCGGATGATATTCAATAGAACTGTGAAGATGTAGACATGCGGTTTGAAAAACGCTAGCTGGTGATAATGATGTAAACACGGAACTTGTTTATTTCGATTGTACATGGTCAAAGGGAAGTAATTCATTACCAATATACGAATACTATGAGCTATGATTCGTTCCTAACAAGTCAAACTGCACTGAAACCTGTATCAAAATAAAGTACAATATTAGAGCTACACTAATAGCAAATAAACAAACAGTTGACGGACACCTTTAAAATTATGAGGTCAAAAAGAATGTCACCTTTATCCCGCACTGAATTTCACTTTCAATTTCAGAAAATACAGGATGTTCTGTGAATGGCGCTTACAGTTTCACTATGGCCAAAAGCAAACACTATTTTGTAATAAATCAGTCAGAGCTTATTCAGCTTCATAAAAAAAAAAATCTTTCAGCTTTCAACAAAATCATTATTGTCCAATGGGAGACAACTTCTGTATTATACATTCAACCAGAGACCTAAATATAAATCTTATCTATGTCTCTGATTCAACTGAAATTCTCTGGACAAAATTGACCATGTATAAACCGTACCAGTAATGTATATATAAAAAAAGAAGACGAGGCTAAAATACTTTTGTGGATCTACGTTTAAAGATAATTTGTACTGTAAAGCCAAGATAGGTAATTCAACAATCTCATTAAAACAAGACTATAAATGTGTTGCAGTAGCAAACGCTCGTTTAGATCTGGTGACTGCATATTACAGGTCGTTTCACATTGATCTTTGCGTCAGCCAATCAAATTGTCGCATATGCAAAATCGTTTTGTATCAATAGGGGGGATAACCAATATAAATAAATAAGATAAATATGAGAGATTGCTGAGTATTCCGGTTGTACAGAATATATAAATGTATAGGGTCAGCTTGGTTATTCCGACTGTACAGAATATATAAATGTATAGGGTCGGCTTGGTTATTCCGATTGTACAAAATATGTAAATGTATAGGGTCAGCTCGAGTATTCCGATTGTACATAATATATAAATGTATAGGGCCAGCTCGAGCGATCCGATTGTACAAAATATATAAATGTATAGGGCCAGCTCGAGCGATCCGATTGTACATAATATATAAATGTATAGGGCCAGCTCGAGCGATCCGATTGTACAGAATATATAAATGTATAGGGTCAGCTTGAGTATTCCGATTGTACAGAATATATAAATGTATAGGGTCAGCTCGAGTATTCCGATTGTACAGAATATATAAATGTATAGGGTCAGCTCGAGTATTCCGATTGTACAGAATATATAAGTGTATAGGGTCAGCTCGAGCATTCCGATTGTACAGAATATATAAATGTATAGGGTCAGCTCGAGTATTCCGATTGCACAGTATATGTTAATGTATAGGGTCATCTCGAGTATTCCGATTGTACATAATATGTTAATGTAAAGGGTCAGCTCGAGTATTCTGATTGCACATAATATGTTAATGTATAGGGTCAGCTTGAGTATTCCGAATGTACAGAATATATAACTGTATAGGTTCAGCTCGAGTATTCCGATTGTACAGAATATGTTTATGTATAGGGTCAGCTTGGTTATTCCGATTGTACAGAATATGTTAATGTATAGGGTCAGCTTGGGTATTCCGATTGTACAGAATATATAAATGTATAGGTTCAGCTTGGGTATTCCTATTGTACAGAATATGTTAATGTATAGGGTCAGCTTGGGTATTCCGATTGTACAGAATATGTTTATGTATAGGGTCAGCTTGGTTATTACGATTGTACAGCATATGTTAATGTATAGGTTCAGCTTGGGTATTCCTATTATACAGAATATGTTAATGTATAGGGTCAGCTTGGGTATTCCGATTGCACAGAATATATAAATGTATAGGTTCAGCTTGAGTATTCCGATTGTACAGAATATGTTAATGTAAAGGGTCAGCTCGAGTATTCTGAGTGTACAGAATATGTTAATGTATAGGGTCAGCTTGGGTATTCCTATTGTACAGAATATGTTAATGTAAAGGGTCAGCTCGAGTATTCTGATTGTACAGAATACATTAATGTATAGGGTCAGCTCAAGCATTCCGAATGTACATACTATATAAATCTATAGGGTCAGCTCGAGTATTCCAAATGTACATAATATATAAATCTATAGGGTCAGCTCGAGTATTCCGAATGTACAGAATATATAAATCTATAGGGTCAGCTCGAGTAT
>JAUELF010256131.1:0-11602 GCA_031471495.1 Clinocardium nuttallii
CGAATTGCCGCGACTGGGGATCGAACCAGGGACACCCTGTTTCAAAATCCCCGACACTAACCACTCGACCACAGCGGTTTCCTTGTCCAAGAATTGATGTAGATGAATGTTCTGATAAACTTTCATGAAGATTTGATGCAAAATGTAGCCTGTAGAGTGTTAACAAGGGCAAATGTTGATGATGCACGGTGCGCAATGGACAGACGCCAGACACAGGTGAGCTAAAATATTGCGGAGAAAGGAGAAATTACTAATAAAGCACTTTCTCCTGTACCAAGAATTTTTTAATCTCCAATATTGTTTTCTACTTTTTGACATACTTTTCCCTTAAGCAGATTACTCCATACAATATCACATCAAGTAACAAGAAGGCCAACTGTCACAAAATAAGCCTGTCCTGTTGTTTTTTGAGACCAAGTATTGTGACAATTGGTTGTACGTCAGGCAAATTTAGAAAATATACACTGTTTATATAGTTTTGGCCATTTCGAGGGATATAAGTGTGGAGTGACTAAGATAATGTGGTTAGTTATCGATCCTGACCAAGATATTCTGCCCATCAACATATTGTCAAAATTTGGTGATGATCAAATAAAATGACTCGAGTGATATGGTTGATTATAGCACTTGTCCGAAATATTATGCCCATACACATTCTGACTAAATTTGGTAATGATTGGATAAAGGCTTCAAAAGTATAGATCTGACAAGACCAATTTGAGGTCATTTCTATAATTAAAGAGCAATAACTCGAGTAATTAAAGCAATATGGCTGGTAATCAAAATGACCTAGATATGCCAATTCACATTCTGACCAAATTTGGTGGTGATTGGACAAAGGCTTCTAAATTTATTTAGCAGACAAAACCGATTTTAGGCAACTTCTGTCATTAAACGGCAATATATCTAGAGTGACTCAAGCAATATGGCTGGTTATAAAACTAGTCTGAAATAATATGCAAATACACATTCTGACTTAATTTGGTGATGATTTGATAAAGGCTTCAAAAGTTATTGTGCAGACAAGACCAATTTTAGGTAATTTCTATAACTAAAGGGCAATAACTCTCAAGTGACTCAAGCACTATGGCTAGTTATCAAACTTGTCCAAGATATTATGCCAATACACATTCTGACCAAATTTGGTGATGAAAGATTGGACCAAGGCTTCTAAAGTTATTTGGCTGACAAGACCAATTTTAGGTAATTTCTATAATTAAAGGGGGATAACTCTCGATTGACTTGAGCGATATGGCTAGTTATCGAACTTGTTGAAGATATTTTGCCAAAACACATTCTGACTAAATTTGGTGATGATTGATTGGACTAAGGCTTCTTAAGTTATTTATCTGACAAGACCAATTTTAGGTAATTTCGATAATAAAGGGTGATAACTCTTGATTGACCAAAGTGATATGGCTAGTCATCAAACGTGTCCAAGATATTATGCCAATACACATTCTGACCAAATTTGGTGATGATTGGATAAGGCTTCTAAACATATTAAGCTGACAACATACTGGACGCCGCCCGCCGCAGGTAAAACTATAATTTGTTCCGATTTTTCCAAAACGGGCGTATAAAAATAACATGTTGCTTCAGAGTAACTGCATTTGCAGTAAGTTCAACAATCAACTTCAGTAAATTAACTGTATTATTGAATAAACGTATAGTAAATTGATCAATACAAGTTACTGATTAATCCTTTTCTTCATCATTTTAAAGATAAATTTACACTAAGCTTTCCCTCATAAAACAGATCTGCAGCTGTCAACTTTAAAACATTGTTTTTTTTGTTTGTTTTTTTCTTTCCTTTTTTTATTATAGCAATTTTTTATCTAGTAGTTAATTGTTCTCCCTAATATTCCGTTGAAACACAGCCCTCTCTCTTCCATTTCTAACTTCTTCAAATAGTATTTTCCTTCTTTAAAAAACATATTTTGAAGAAAAAGGAAAAGGATTTTATATCAAGAATGCATGATATAATATAATACAAAACAGGTTCAGCTTGAAGGTTAAACTTGTAATAAGAATTGTTTTTTTATTGTATGTATTGTGACATACTTTTGTGTAAATTGTGGGAAATTAATAAAAACAAGAGCGCCAACTGTCGCAAAATACGCCCGCCCTATTTTTTTGAGTTCAGTATTGTGATTAATGGCTGTACGTCAGGCAAATTAAGTTGACACTGTCAATACAGTTTTGGCCATTTGAAGGGACTAAAGTGTGGAGTGACTAAGATAACGTGGTGAGTAATTGAACCTGACCAAGATATTCTGACCAATTTGGTGGTGGTTGGACAAAAACTTCTAAAGTTACGAGTTATTGAGACACAACCGATTTTAGGTAATTTCTGTCATAAAAGGGCGACTCTAGCAATATTGCTGGTTATAGAACTTTTCTGAGATATTTTGCCCATAAACAGTCTGACTAAACAGGGCCTCCACTGTTGGACGCCAAAGTTGCAAAATAGGAACAAATAATCAAAGTATGGAAGATAAAAAGAATTTGCGAAAACGGTTGCGAAAGAAAATTCTTGACAAATCGAGCTGCCATTTTGTTTTATAAAAGCTCTAAGCCTTGTATATTTTCAATGATGTAAGCATGATATTGATTTTTTTTATCTCTGTTTATGCGACTCGCAATAACTTTAACAGGTAACCAGTCTTGATTTGTGGCAAAGTGAAGGTCAAGCGACTGTTGCTTTTCACACGATATATCAATATATCGGACAAATTAGTGTGATGAACGATTAATCGATGTTGGTATTACTGATTAAGAGGGACGATCGTAAACTGTTTGATTGTTTGTACTTTGATGTTTCTGATTAGACGTACTTTTTAATTTGAACGCCGTGTTTGATCCGTAATGAAGAGCGTGTTTGACCAAACATTTTCAGGTGCTGATAATTAAAGAAGTTTGTATGACTTCATAAATAATTTAATAATTATATCAGAAGAACTTAAGCAAGCATGATCTCAAAATGTGAAAAAAGAAAACATTGAACCAGAATGAAAAAAAAATCTATAAAGATAATGAGAAAGATATGACAAGTAAATAATGCACCTTTTTTAAATTTTAGATCATATCCTAGCAGTTTCTATGACGAAACAGAGTTTTTATACCCTTTATCCGTTGATGATTTTTTATAGCGGTTTCAAATTTGGCTCCATTTTTTTAATTTGGCTCCTTATTTTTCAATTTGGTGAAAGTGTTGGCAAAAGAAAAACAATCTCCAGGGAAGGCCCTGCTTATTCAGGGTCATTAGATGACCTATAGGCAAGCTATATTGTCCCCCGACAACTCTTGTTTATACATGTGATTGCTTCTGAATTTTCAAAAATATTAATACAATTAAAAAACTTTCAATTGATATCAATTTCCAGCATTATTTATGTCAAGCCATAAATCGGTTATTCTATTTACCTTACATTTATGAAGATGACTTTTGACATATGCACTTCTACAGCTGATAATTTTCGAAAGGGTTGAGAGAAAGCGTTGATATTACCTATAACAATATTTCTCTCTTTTTTTTATTACTGTTTTTAAAGCAGACCACTCTTCAAATGTCATATCAGATAAACAATAAACTCAACATGCATCGAAAAACAATAATTTCTTTCACAATGTTTTCAAAAGTGTGTAGCTGTACATTATGTCAAATATCATTGAGTTTGGAAAATAATAAACACTTTCCCTCATACGACAAATCTGGAGCAGACGACTTTGAACAGTTTTTGTCAAAAAAATGAAAATCTCTATAATTGAATGGATAACCTATGACAAAAAGTGGAAAACATTGTGGCAAAAGGAGAAATTGCACATTTTGTGCAATTAATTTCTTCTTTTGTCACTTTGTTTTCAAAAAGCCGTCTCAGTCATATCAGGACGGCCAGTTCACCTACTCATGATTTTCCTGGTTTTCTTACACCTGTGAGTGAGCACTCCACACAACAATCTTTCAAAGCAACTGGCTGCTTCTCAATAAAGACTGATAGTCCATTGGTGGAAGACGAATAACGCATGTCACATTGACTTTTTGTCAAATGTCGGAAAGAAAGTTGGCCGAACCAGGAATTGACTTTGAACAGTTTTTGTCAAAACATAGAAAATCTCTATAATTAAATGGATAACCTACGACTAAAAGGGGAAACCATTGTGGCAAAAGGAGAAATTGCTCGTTTTGAGCAACTTCTTCTCTTGTCACTATGTTTTCAAAAAGACGTCTGCTGCAGAGGGTTATGGTAAAAGGAACATTTTATGATATCCCAGTGGTTAGATGGCCAGTTACTGTGAAGTAGAGCAGGTAATATTACAATATGGTTTTAATCATGATAGCAGAGTCAATATTGAATCATATTAACCAATTATCCAGCTAACTAATGTGGCCAGAAAGCCGGATGATTTATGAGGTTAAATCAACCTGTTCTTATACAGATGCTTCAGTTCTCAAAGCTTCATTATACCGGGCAAACATTAGAAAATGAATGCAATGAAACACGATTCATGAGACCCCTTTTATTCATTAAGATTTTGTCCTTTTTTGACAGTGCTGTTTTAAATGTTGTTGGCTGCAAATTTGTTTGCAGAAAGGTTAAAAACGTTTCTATAAATTATCTAAATTATCTAAACACCTAGCTTTGTTCTTGTTACTTAAAAGTGTAACTCATGAATATACTGTACACGAGTGCTGCCACAGGTAATATCAACTATTGTCGATCCAGATTAGTCGTCTGTGTTCTAGACAGGCTAATCTGAATCTGCACTGTTTTCAAACTACGAACAGGTTTCAATAAAACTGTGACTGCGACTGTGATTGTGCATGATACGTGTGCAGGCCACTCTTCATCATACTTAAATTTATAGCTGTTAATTAACCCTTAAGGTCCCACATACAACAAATCTGCTGCAGACGACTTTGAATAACTAGTGACAAAAACCTGTAAATCTCCATACATAAAAGAATTAGCTTAATTGTTAAATGACATCGAAAACATTTCGCCACAATGTTTTCAAAAGTTGTCTGCTACTATTGCGTCAAAATGTGGGAAAGGGCTCTCAGAATGTTGTGCGTTATATATTAAGTGCCAATTATTAATGGTGGGCATCTATCATCGTTGTTCCATACGGTTAACCTTTTCCCTCATATGACAATTCTGCAGCAGACGGCTTTGAACATATTTTGACAAAAAATAGAAAATCTCTATAATTGAATGGATAACCTATGACAAAAAGTTGAAAACATGGTGTCAAAAGGAGAAATTGCACGTTTTGTGCAATTTCTTCTTTTGTCACTATGTTTTCAAAAAGCCGTCTGCTGCAGAGGCGTCAGAAAGCGTCTATATGAGGGAAAGGGTTAAATAAATAGGGTGCATATAAGGCAAAACCATGGTCTTTATACTTTCCTGTCATATGAGAATTTTAATGATATATGAAAGAGTAAGGTAGTGAAACTCATGGGCTACATTTATAGCTTTTGGAAGGTGATTATTATGTCTCCTTCCTTTGCATTTGCATCATGACCCAATTTAAATATGCCCTATAACAACTATTTCTATAGAATTTTTTTTTATAAATACGCTTATCAATATACTGTGGTAAACTATAGATGTATTTACAGCTTTTAAAATGAATTCTGTTTTAAGAAATTCAAGTTTTACAGCAGTAAACATTATTATGCATGTTCCTATGTTCACTATTAGTTGTATCTCTATAGATGACATTTTTAAGTGAAGGCAGATAGCAAAGGCTCTGGTAAAACTTTGCATATGGACAAACTTGCCTTCGGGTTCCCTTCTTTCAAGTGCAACAGGACCCTTTTTGCCTGATGCAACTAAATGTTTGTTTTTTACTGAAAGCATCTTTAAATTCCAATTTTTAAATTATTACATTTTTTAAATGTTTGTTAGTTAATTGCAAAGTCATGTAAATTAAGAAAAAATCTAGAACTGGAATCCAAAAAAATTAACAAATCAAAACAATTACACTAATTTTATTAACCATTCTCAACTTGCAGAAACATTTTGAAGCATTTGCATATATTCTGTACCGTAACTTTTTCAAAGTTGACTGATGCAGATTTGCTTTTGGAAAGGGTTAAAGAATTATTTTATAACAAAAAACAAAGGTGAGGACATTTTCTGTATTTTATTGACTGAATCCACATACCTGTTTCATTATTGAAGATTGCTAGTTTAACCACCAATATTTGTTCATAAAAAATTGGTTTGTCCCAAGTCGCAACAGTGATGGTTGAGTCTCCTTTGGCAAGGCACATTTCCTAGCCTAGTACTGGTTTGTTCTACGCCGGGATCATGAATAAGTAAACTGTCACTGTGATATAACTGAAATAATGTTGAAAAGAGTGTAAAACCCCAGAACTGCTTTCACTGTGTTCTATATAACATTAAAATGCTTCAACACAATTTTTATACAAAAAAAGATATTTCACTTTTATTTCTTTTAAATTTCAGATTTGATGCCACCTGGAGGATTCACCAATAACAGAAATCAGCCTCAACATGGCAGGAATAGCACACCTGCATCTGGCCAAGGAGCGGCATTCAACTCTTGCCAGAACTCTTGTATATATCTCTTTGCTTAATTCTTTCAAATACAACAAATCTGTTGCAGAATACTTAGAAAACAAGTAGGGAAAAAACATTCCTAAATGAAAGTATTGTTATTCACTGAATAGTATTTAAAACAATAGTGGCAAGTGATGGAATATCTCCTTTCGCAACATTGTTTACAAAAGTCATCTGCTGCAGATATTTTGAAACACGTCTGCATGTGGGAAATGGATAAGGTTATTAGAAAAACAGTTAACCATTGTTAACACATGTAGACAATAATAATGGGCAATTTCTCCTCTTCCCTTAAATGTTTTCATCTTTAATTATTAATTATAACTTCATTTAGTAGAGATAGAGTAACCCTTTCCAACATACAAGAAATATGCAGCAGAAAATATCTAGGCAAATATGTAGAAAACATATATATCATTTCATTTCATGTCATGTTTTTTTTGTTTGTTTTTTTGTAACATGGTATACATGTATATTTATTGTTGATATATGTTGATGTGGGTATATGCCTGAACATGTTTTGCACCCTCTTCCCTATGAACGCTTTTCTTTTTGTTATTCAGTCAAGCGTTTCTCTGGTGGGAAGCTTTTATCATTGAATACATTGAGTTAAGTTCAGCTACGATGCATCTCATAACTAACATTAATAACTTCTGTCTCTATCTTTCTCTTTCACTCTGTTTCTCTCTTTCTCTGTCTCTGTCTCTCATCTCTTTATATATATTCTATTCTTTTTGTTAATAAATGTCTTTATTATTTTGAAATCAATTTAGCTGATCTTCCATTTGGGAGGAAATAAATAATAATAATAACAATTAACTGGAACAGTATTGGATAAGGAGAAAATGCTTGTTTTGGTCTGAATATATTCCTAGGAAAGAAATAAAGTATTCTGTACTAAAATTGTGCAGACATACACAAAAGGATGGCAAAATTAATATAAAGTTGGTACCGCTAATTATTATCTATAATTGCAGATGGATCTGAATTTAATCAGAACAAACAAAATGGAAATGGCCGCACATGGAGCAATACCCAAACAAATAATCAGCAGACTTTTTACAACAATAACCAAACCCAACAACAATCTCAACTGAACAGACAGAACAGCCACACAGTTATGAGGTATAGCTTAACTTTGTTTAATTAACCCTTTTTAGCTTGACTATTCGTAGAATATGAGAGCTATTCTACTCACCCTGGCGTTTGCCCCGGAGTCGGTGTCCACGTCACACCTTGGTTAAGGTTTTGCATGCAAGTACATATATTTGACCTGATATGCTTCCCAACTATCACACATATGTAAATCATCAAGTTAGATAACTCTATCCTGCTTTTAATGCAAGTTTTGGTCCTTTTTTTACTTAGAAATTCTTGTTAAAGTTTTGCATGCAACTACATTAAGAGTCCATATCTCTGTTACTACTTGAAGCATTGTAATGAAACTTCATACAACTATTCCCAACCATTACACTTATGTACACACTAAAGATAATTAAGTATTTTGCATAATAAAGGCCCTTTTTTACTTAGAAGTTTTGGTGAAAGTTTTGCGTGCAACTACAATAAGAGTCCATATCTCAGTTACTACTGGAAGCATTGTAATGAAACTTAATACAACTATTCCCAACCATCACACTTATGTACACACTAAAGAGAAATAAGTATTTTTCATAATATATGGCCCTTTTTTTTATTAGAAATTATGGTTAAAGTTTTGAGTGCAACTACATTAAGAGTGTATATATCTCAGAAACTATATGATGCATTGCATTGAAACTTTGTACATTCCTATTTAACTATCATACAATAATCATGTAAGATAACTGTTTCCTGCATATAATGCAAATTATCACCCTTTAAGAATTCTGGTTAATATTTTGCAAGCATACATTAGAGTTCATATCTCAGTAACTAATAAACAGTGGAATAGTCGAGCACGCTGACTAACGGACAGCTCTTGTGCATATGCAGATGCTTAAAAAAATGTGACACCGCTTTAGCAGAGGACAATTGAAAACATCATTGCAAAGGGAGAAATTGATCATAATTTGCAATTTTTCTTTTTGCCATAATGTTCTCAACTCTTTTCATTAATCTTTTCATTTATAGAGATTTTTCATATTTTTAGGTATTTTTAAAGTTGTCTGCTGTAGGTTTGTCCTTTATTGGAAATGGTTATCTGATTTATTCAGAGTTGTTGTTTTTTTACTGTTTACTTGATATGCTATTTTTAAAAACGCTTGTGAATCTATTTCCTAGATTAGACAGTTTATTGCTTTAAATTGTTTCCCATTTTGCCTTATATTCTACTTTTTCCAATACTTATACAAGTACATATTATTTGTCTACATGTATCTGATTCGTGCAAATGACTTATTATCAGTTTGATATTATTCTTTTTATATTTTACTCTTAATACAATGTGCATCTGAAACAAACAATGAAAGTATACATCTACCTCACCCGGCAATCCAGGGGTTGTGAGTTTGTACCCCAGCTTGGCAAACATTCTTTCTGTCGTTTGAAAGGACAGTATTGTTGGAAAATGAGAGAGTTCAAGGACAATGAGAACTTTGATAATGCTTTAACCCTTCCCTCATACAGACGCTCTCCGATGCCTCTGCAGCTGATGAATTTTGAAAACATTGTGAGACTGACCTCCCTATTGATTTAACTTAGAATAGCTAATCATGTACTTTCCCACATACAACAATGTTTTTTTTTTTTAAGACAAAGTAAGCCGCCACAACCAGGTGGACAGCAAAGGAACAGTAGCTACGGACAAAATAATAGAATCAATTCAAATCAACCAGCTACAGGCAGTAACCTTCAGTATTCGTGGTCCAGAAATACAGGGAATTCTACAAACAGCAACACAAGCAATAACTTCAAAAACAGCAACACAAGCAATAACTTCAAGAACAACACAAACAGCAACAAGGCAAACATGGCAAATTTTAAGCAGACTCAATTTCCCTGGAACAAAAATGGTGGAGCCCAGACAAACACAAATCCAAGGTTCACCAGTCAGAACTTGCCATGCAATAATCAAACAGGCATTGCAGGTGTTAGAGGGAGTAATTTTGGACTACCACAGCCTGGAATGAAAACAAAAATGGTGTCCACCTCAGGTCAAGGTCATGTGGGCAATCAACAAGGTATAATTGAGTTGTGCAAGGCAAAAAGGGGTCCAGATCAGGGGCAAATAGATTATTTTTAGTACGCACTACATAGGGTTTGATTGGATATTGTAATAAAAAACATTTGTTTACTCCTAGACATCTGCCTTTTTTCAATTTCCATTTCCAGACTGCGACATAAAGATTCATGCGCTAGATACACTTATAGTTACATGTCATAGTTAGCCAGTCAAGGGTTGTATTAAATGAAGAGGGATCGTTAATCCATTTCCCTCATATAGACGCTTTCTGACGCATCTGCATCAATCAGCTTTTTGAAAACATAATGAGCAATTACTCCTTTTGCCACCATGTTTTCACCTCAATTTAATTATTGTACTTTTATTTAAAGGGATTTTCCAATTATGTTCAGGTATGTTTTCAAAGTCGTCTGCTCAGAGTTATTGTATACATGTGGGAAGGGTTAGAGACTATGATGAGACTGTGCAATATATACAGTTCTAAAAGGTGTTGAACTCCAGAAAATATATAGATATTATAGTCAAAGTTTTAAAACTGTTCGAAAGTTGTCTTGAAATATCAAAATCATAAATATTTGATAAAATTACAGAAATCATTTCACTTTACAGTACCATAAACATCTAAATATTGATTGTTTTTGCTTCATTTTTACTGCGCAGACATACCCAGTAAGCCACATTTTGTACATTTTCATGACTTTCAATTGACAGTTTTCCAACATTTACTGCCAAAATAGTTTTGAACAACTTATTAAATACTTTGATGTCACTATTAGCAATATTTGCAGAACTTTCGAAATTTCAAAATTTTGATTTCCCATCAGCACCTGTGCACATGGTTATGCACTAAGACCCAAATTTCACATGTATTTCTGGCTTCATACATATGTGAAGTAACTACATAGCTTAAATTATTTTTCTTCATACTGTCAATATGGAGATTTGGGGATATAAATGTCAATTATGTTTACTAGTTTAAAATGATGTGTGGTTTGGTAAAGATGATTTATATTACAGTAGGTGCTTTGACCGTCGAGAAAGTTATAGTCAAAGCAATCTCGGTGATGTTTCTCTAACAACAGTAAAAGCATGTTTTAAAAATAACTACTTTGAAAACATCTAGTCAAATGTAGAAAATCGCTTAAAGGAAAAGTTTAATGATTGAAAAAAGTTAAAAACATTGTGACTAAAGATGAAAATTCTCATTTTGAGCAATATCTCTTTTTGTCACAATGTTTTCAAAAGGCGTCTGCTGCAGTGGCGTAAGAATGCGTCTACATTTAGGAAAGGTTTAATGGGACAAATCAAAGTATTTAAGATGTATGAATGAACCTTATATCTCTGTAGTAATTAACATTTTTAACGCCCCTTTCCCATATACAATAAATCTGCAGCAGACGACTTTGAAATGATCAAGTCCAAACTATCGAAAATTTATAGTGTCAGTTTGATAAAAACTGAATATTTACCATTATAAATTTTTTTGATCTGATTTACTGGCACAATAATTACTGGAAAGAGTGGAAAACATTGTGGCAAAGGGAGAAATTGCTTGTTTTGAGCAATTTCTACTTTTGTCTCAATGTTTTCAAAAGTCCCCTACTGCAGAGGGGTTTCAAAATATGTGGAAAAGGGTAAAAGTTTTTGTATATTTTTTAAAGGAAGCTTCAATACCTACAGGGACAGTAGTCAAAGGTCAACAGGTCAATTTGGATCCAACATATCACAGAACCAAGCATGGGCTGGCGTAGCAGACATTGTGACAGAAACTGATGAATGGGATACATCTTTTGATGAAAATACAAGTGGAATGAGCTTGAACACTCCTAAAGAAGTATGATCCTACGAA
>JAUELF010256142.1:0-11602 GCA_031471495.1 Clinocardium nuttallii
TTATCTAGACAAGAATGCAGCACTTGTTATGATATCCACGCTACCCTGCGTTTGTATTAATCTTGACAATAATGCAGCACTTGTTATGATATCCGCGCTACCCTGCGTTAGTGTTTATCTTGACAAGAATGCAGCACTTGTTATGATATCCGCGCTACCCTGCGTTTGTATTAATCTTGACAAGAATGCAGCACTTGTTATGATATCCGCGCTACCCTGCGTTAGTATTTATCTTGACAAGAATGCATTACTTGTTATGATATCCGCTCTACCCTCCGTTCGTATTTATCCTGACAAGAATGCACCACTTGTTATGATATCCGCGCTAACCTCCGTTAGTATTTATCCTGACAAGAATGCACCACTTGTTATGATATCCGCGCTATCCTCCGTTTGTATCTATCCTGACAAGAATGCACCACTTGTTATGATATCCGCGCTATCCTCCGTTTGTATCTATCCTGACAAGAATGCAGCACTTGTTATGATAGACCTGCTACCCTGAGAGCCGAGCAGAGAATCGACCATTTCTTTATTAAAATTATTTGGTGTGACTCGACCGTGGATTGAACCCTGATCCTCCGCTCCCGAGGCGGATGATTTAACCACTTCTTCACGGAGACTGTGTACGCCATAATCCTTTGTTCATATGACGCGGGGTCGATCATGGACAAGGCGTATGTATATATATATTTGTATTGTTTGTCACACAGGGATCGTGAATAAGGGTTCTATGGTTGTGATCTAACTGCAGAAGAAGCGTATTATGATCAGAATCAACACTGATGACACTAACTAGTACCCTACATTGGTTTTCCAGGAGAGCATGTCATGTGTGTATGTGTCTTCTATAGAATTATTTGGCAAACCATTGACATTTAAGGTTTAAAAACGGAGTAAACTCACTAATTCAAACAATAATTTGATTGATCTATAATCCAGGGTGATTGTGTTATACCCGCTATCAATAATCATCCAGTTATATCATGGCTTGTCCTGGTAAAATAACCAGTACATCATGCCTATGTACATGTATTCTGACATCTGCGAGTCAGTTGTAATCCTGAGCCCTAAGACTGGACAATAATTGATGAAAATGTTAAAGTTTTTGATATGGCCCGGCCATGGATCGAACCTGCGATCGGCCGCATCCGAGACGGACACTCTAGAACAACAACACCGAGGTGGAGGTATTTACGGAAACATGAATTATGTTGATTAATGTGTTCCAGTTTGGTCTCCAAACAAGTTTTTGAGTATGTATAATTTGACGCCGGAATTGACTAAAAATATTTACAATATTCCGCTTGGTATTTATAAGAAATATGTGAAATTTTCCGCTAGTAAAAAGACTACAAATATGTACAATATTCCGCTTGGTATTTATAAGAAATATGTGAAATTTTCCGCTAGTAAAGACTACAAATATGTACAATATTCCGCTGGTATTTACAAGAAATATGTACAATAGTTCGCTCGTATTGAAAATAAATATGTACAATAGTTCGCTCGTATTGAAAATAAATATGTACAATAGTTCGCTCGTATTGACTGCCATTATACAGCGGTCTAGCGTTAACTCACACTCGATAGGGATCGATCAATTACTTCGAGTTATCGACATGTTCGAGTGATACCTACATGTATGTATTGTCAGCTTTGTAATTCATTTAGACGTTACGAGTGATACCTACATGTATGTATTGTCAGCTTTGTAATTCATTCAGACGTTACGAGTGATACCTACATGTATGTATTGTCCGCTTTGTAATTCATTCAGACGTTACGAGTGATACCTACATGTATGTAGTGTCAGCTTTGTAATTCATTCAGACGTTAGGAGTGATGCATATATGTATGTATTGTCAGCTTTGTAATTCATTTAGAGGTTTCGAGTGAATTATTAAAGAAAAAAGCCATTGAACATATTATATTTTTAAAAAATTGAGAAAAGTTATCACTTTATATTATGTTAAGTTTATTACAGATTGTGTCGGTTAGAAATGGAAGTAAGTTTACAAATAGTGAATATCAAATGTGTTCACTATATATTATGTATAGAGCATACTAGTTTTGTTTAGGTTAGAAACCGAAGTAAATCAACACAGGGTCACTATATATTATGTATAGAGCATAACATATTTATTTCGGTTAAAATTGAAGTGTATTAACACAGGATGAATACCATTTGTGTTAATGTATTAACATAGGATGAATACCATTTCTGTTAATGTATTAACATAGGATGAATACCATTTGTGTTAATGTATTAACATAGGATGAATTGCATTAGTGTTAATATACATGTATTAACAAAGGATGAATTGCATTTGTGTTAATGTATTAACATAGGATGAATTGCATTTGTGTTAATTAACATAGGGTGATAACCAAATATGTTCAATATATATCATGTATAGAACATACTATTTTTATTTTTGTTAGAAATACCGAATGTGTTCACTTATATATTATGTATATTGGCTATCAACCTAGGGGTCGTTGGCTCGAACACCGGTTGGGAAATAAAGTTAGATGAATTGGCCTCCGTAATACAACTGAATATTGTTTAAAATGGTGTTAAACTTCAATCAATCAACGAATCCATCAACCAGTGTTACACTCATCTTATTATAAGGCATTGATAATTGCTTGAATAATTTAATGATGTTTTCAACAAGTATGCAGTCATAGTATAAGGGCAAGTTGATCTGCCTCTCTGTTTTATGACTGTTTAATACCACTAAACATTATGATTAAACAACTGGCTGCTTCTCCAAATAAACAGTTATAAACTGTTATCCCATTGGTGGTAGGCGATTGACACTTGTCGCATTGCCTTTTATAAATCGTCCGGAAATAAGAATAGCTGAGGGCTGGAGTTTGTAGTAACAAGCCCTGGGTTGGTATCTAGCGTCGCTACCGACTGAGATACCGGGACTCGGTGCTACTTTGTGTTTATTTGTATTCAAATTAACTATTTTATTGTGTTTTCGGTATAATGATTTTTCATATTGTCCAGGGTGTAAAACTGTCAAAGGCTGCCTACTTCCTTGATAAATCCCTCCATGTCGGTCAGCGTTAGAATTATAACAGTACGGTAGGTGAGCTTATGTCAGTAATGTTTGACCTTGGACACGCCTTGATATCAATCAATTACTGTTGAAAGCGACGTTAAACCTTCCATATTCAAAGTGAACAATGAAAACAGAAACGTCCGACTAATAGTTAATAAGGGATTTCGAGTGTTCATCAAACAAATTAATCAATGTAATGAATACAGGTACATGTATTACTGAATAATTGAAATCGGATAAGGGTGAACATAAACATGTACACTATTGATAAGACGAGATAAAGAAGGTTGACGAGCGATTATTATGCATAGCCTACGTTAACGAACGTTTTGTCCTTGTTTCATGTCTGTATCATTATGTGGATGGGTTAAGGGGAACCATATAAAATAATCAGTATGGTCGGTTAGCTATTTTAAACAAACAGACACAAGCTATCATTTAAGTAGCATGATATCTAAATTGGAAATTACCATTAAACGATTGGAAAGGGTGTCTTCAAATTAAGACTAATTTATATTAAGGTAAGACATTTTTTCAATTATGGCTGGCTGTCGGTCTTTCTCTTTCACCCATGCACAATAGGAATTCCATGTACTTTCACTCACACTCTTTAAGTTCCAATCTTGCTTAGCTTTCAGATAACTTAACATGCCTGTTAATGGATATTCTTCAAAAATAAACCAATTCTTTTTCTGCTCATCTGCCTTAAACGTATGTTATATTTGAGCTCTGTGAAAAACCACTCGTAAGGCACAAGGTGTTTTTATCACAGGTTTAATACACCTATATTGGTGTATGTTCAAACAGAGCACCGATAGTTTATTCATCGATACTGTACGTTACATTTTATGTTTAAATAAGGGATCGTATCAGGTATAAGCTTATATAAGTGACATTGTTATAACCCGATCGCAAATATACAACATAACGATGTATATGTATATCTCCTACACGCCTAATTGTCGAACATTGAATAAGTAAAAATAACACAATACAAGTAATCACTCTACTCTGACCGTCACACGGTATTGACAGTTCAATGACTCGAAGCAATATTTATATTATGCCTATCGATGGATTATAAAGATATCTCAGTGAAATAGAAACTGGTAATCCACTTTTTCAAACAGTGAAATTACCATTTTCGAACAGTGAAATTACCACTTTTTAAACAGTGAAACATACCATTCTTTGCCGGAATTACTTTTTTGATGATTTTGTTTTTGTTTAATTATGGAGTTTACTTATATTTCATTAGATAATATGCCTCTAATTAATAAAATGACAACTTTATGCAATGTCTTCAAATTATTTTAACGTTAATCTCCACGGAAAATACTGGACTATTTTGTCAAGGTAGTAATACAAACTGCGCTTACAACCTTGGGGCTCACAACAGGGAAAATCTGGGAGGCACTGTTCGGGATAAAATATACAAAAAGTGGTAAAAAGAGATTTTATAGCATAAAATAAAAAGAAAATTTGGAAAGAAGAAAAAAGATATTATTCTCACAAGTGAGAATTTTTCTTTCTTCACTCGATGAAATAACAATCGATCTTTCACTAAAACAAACAAATATCCTCTATTTATTATTCACCGGGCAGAGGTCCGCGACTTATATTTTTAATTCATGTTCGGAAATGTTATGGAAGGGCGAGTTTTTATTAGAAAGAAACAAATTTAGATGTCTTGGATATATTACAATTGTGTTTGTTTAAAAACACTTGGTTTTTATGACACATCTAAAATGAAATGAATATTCCGATGTTTTAACTATTTGCAGTTTCTTTATTTTGACTCGCATTTAAGTTTTTGCCTTATTTACGAAGACAAAAGTGTCCCTACTAGAATTGCAGCAACACCCCTGCAGCAGACTGTTATGTGTCAATATTGAAATAAAAATTATGGCGAATTCTCCTTTTCATAGCAATTTTAATTGTCTGAATGTTATTTTGATGTTCAAAGAGATGTCTTCATTTCTGAAGAATTTATTTTATAATATCTATTCATGTCAATCTAAAATATGAACTGTTCCTACGCTAGAACTGAGCGATTACTTGTAATTTTGGCGCATGCGCTATGATATGAAGAAACGCGAATTACCTCCCTATAAGCAATACCAGGATCATTTTCGTATGAATAAGAACAAACATTGAAATTAGATGAATAAAACTATTATTTAAATGAGTAACAACATGAAAATTAAATTTTAGGCAAGATAAATGTGTACACATATTTCGTATATTTTTGTATTGATATCCTAATGTATAGGTATGAATATAAAATTTATAAACTAATGTTTTTTTATGAATGTTCTCTTTCAACTAAGGCTGTTGAATGTACTTACAACTGGCATTACTCTATGTTGTATGTTGTATGCATGAATGATTTAAATAAACCATTTAGCCGATATGGTGTTTCAAATGTGGTCAACTTTTAAACATGTGAGGATAAATCTTAACACCTCTTAAATACGTAATAAATAAAATTATTATTTAAGAGGAGGAAGTTCATGTCCGTTTTCTCAATGTTTTAAATGTTTAACGGTTTTCATTGTTGCTTCAGACATGGAAGGGTTCAACAGCTTTTTATTGCATATATATTTAAATCCCAAACTGTATTTGTTGTGGTTTTATTGACAAATACAAAATTATGACCAAATGAAATCCTGAAATGCGTATGTGGAATTTCAACAATCCGGCGACATTGATTCCTTGCATCATATTTCTCTTGTATTCAATTATTTATTCATTTTATGAAAATACACATTGTGAGAAATGTAGTACGTCGTTTTCAACGGTGTGTAAGTTATATCGCATCTCTTGACTTATTACCCAGTTCTAGAGGTTTTAATGATTCCGCCACAGATGATTAAATCGTAACGTTATGTCCGGAACCACGAGCGCCTGGCAGTAACCCTTCTACCTTTATAAAGCATTTGCATAAAGATCAGTATCCGGTGCCTCGTTTAAAGTAATTGTTAATTGTTAAAATATTTATCAGTTTACAAACACAATCTAGTTTGTGTATTTGTATTTCTTTATGAATTATATAATCACTTTAATAGATAGAGGGTCGTGTGCGTTAAACCATCATTATTGAACAGAAGGAATGTCGATCCATATCTAACATTATGTCTAATCAGGATCCATGATATTCCAAACAGATTAACTCTACATTATTCCTAATAGTTTATGGCATCGATGTCGGCTGAGAAACACTGCTTATGATACACAACAACACATGCAATAGATAATAAAGGCTTTATTATCTGAGATCACTGAAATAAAAGATTCCATGGAAAAAGACAAAGAGATGATAGATGATTGCACTAGAAGATGTATTCAAGATGTTAAGAAAATCAAACATCAAATTATCGCTTCTGCATAAAGCCTGGCAAAGGATATGGAAGACGAGATAGAGAACACTAAAAGTCAACTAATTGCTGAAATAGAAAATGATATTAAAAGCAGGGACTGAGATGATCAAACAGATGCAACAAATCATTACAACGTTTGAAACCCTCGGGCATGATATTGTAGATGCGGCATTTGTTCTCATGATGAAAGAGAAAGGAAATATTAAAGACGGGATGGAAATGAAAGACGACTTGCTGAAACAAGGAAAGCCGGTTACGTTCGAATTCCAGAAGTCTGAAAAACTTGTGACCCTCATGTCAGAAATAACATCAATGGGAAGATTAGAACCCAAAGTGAAGCAGATCAGTAAACGAGAAACCGTTGATAGACGAAAAAGGCAGCTTTGTTTCGAGGACATAACATCTACGACAAACAGGAACACCATACATGCAGGAACCAAAGAAGTCACATCATGTAAATTTATGCCGGACGGAAAATTAGTGATTTGTGACGGTAGCAATTATTCCGTCAAAATCTTTACTGATGACTTTAAACTTAAAAACGAGATGAAATTTGGATCTCTTGTGTGGGATTTGGCGGTTGTGTCTAAGAACGAGGTTATTGTAACTGAACCAAATTCAAAGTGTCTCCAGTTCTTAAATGTTTCTAAGAATATTGTTACGGGTAAACGTATTCCTGTCGGACTGACCTGTTGCGGAGTTGATTGTAAAAATGGGAGACTTTATGTCAGTTGTCATATGAGCGACGGAAAAGGGGGGGGTAGTAAAGGTGCTGACGATGGATGGTGTTACCGTGAACACCTTTAACATTAGTCAGGGATGGCCTAACTACCTGGCCGTGAACAGTTCCGGGGACAGAATCCTGATAAGCACATATAGCCATGGTGTAGTATGTATAGATAACACTCGTCAGACGCTGTTTACGTATTCTGACAGTCATCTTAGGAAAAGCCTTGGTTTGTGTTTTGACGCGTATGATAACTTCATGGTATGTGGGGAAGGTACGAACGATATTCACGTGGTGAAAAGCTACGGTGCTAAACACAGGAGTCTTCTTATTCAAAAGGACGGTCTGTACTTACCTCGTTGTTTGGCGTACAGACCCAGCGATAACACTCTCGTTATTGGACAACGGCATTCATCAGAGTCACTTCTGGCCTTTACACTCAAGTAAATTGAATACAAAAACGTTTATCTATTGGACTTGTTCACAGATCACGTGATAAAACTGTGGTTATGAGACGCGATGAGATATATGTTTCACCTTAGACCCGGTTACCCTAATGCATAAAAATGACTGATGTTGACATAAAGGACGAAAATAGGCGTAAAGAAACTTACAGTAATATAATAATGTATCTCATTGAATGCATAAACATGACTGATGTTGGCAACAAAGGACAGAAATAGGCGTAAAAAGGAACTTACAGTAATATACTAATTTATCTCATTGAATGCACGAACTTGTATTTAATTTGTTTGACATACAGATACTGTAATACAATCTAGATATTGTACTACTCGTTAATTTATTTCGTAAGAAAAACAAATATAGAGCGATCAATAGATCGGATCTAATGATTGATAGTTGACAATACAATATTTCAATTCATCATAAGCGCTGAAAATAATAGACAGACAAATTCATGAACATTCACACACAGATAACTTTGTCTATAAATCAAGTGAAAATCAGTAGCAATACTAAATACTAAAATATCATGGTAACCAGGTACCCAATCTCTTAAAACTAAAGATAATCGTAGCTGCAGCAGCAATCTCTCGTAAAGGTCTGATGTGTGTCTATTAAAGGTCGTCACAGATTCACCTTTAAGTGAGCCAATAGTATTGTCGCATACAAATCGTTATGTATCAACAGGGGCGATAACCCGTATAATTAGTGGTAGCTAGAGAAGCTGTGATTGACACCGAATTATTCGGATTTCATCACATCCAATAGACTTTCAACGAAGTGTTGTGGTCTGATCACCGAGATTTCCGGGTACCAGATTATATTGTTATTTCAAATACCAGAATAATTCTTTTTTTCATTACCACTGATCTAGTCTTCAAATTATAGATTTCCGAAAATGGAAGCGGACCTGTTATTTTGGTGTATGTTAATTTTTGCTTTTGATATTCTGACAAAAAAGAAATAAGATCCTTGCATTTATTCAAAGTACACAATGGTGTATTGTTGTAATTTAGTTTAACATGAGGAATACAATAAGGGGCGTGCTACGACAACCAACCGTTAGCCTTTTGAGACCGGTTTAAATCCATATTATCCACTGTATCCTCGCAGCCTGGTCTGGCTCTGCACTGCTTGTTAATAAGTCATAACATATTTAAAGAAACTTCTGTAAAGCAGTAACCATATCGATCAGTTAGCTTGGTTGTATCAGATGAAAAAACATATTGTAATAAAACGTAATTAAGTAATAAATAAGAAACGTGTATATAAAAAACATCGATCACATATTTAACAATTAATTGTATAATTGTTTGTATGGTCAACTTACATACATAAGAAAAGGCGACGCTTGAAGTGACCCCTATTCGTCGTCTTGCAAGCGAAGGTTATAGAAGGCGATTACTTGTGTAATCGATTGCATTTATATTACTAATTTAGTCCCCTTTTAAAAAGACAATTTTACCATATATTGACCCGTCCAACTTTTTGTGCAACGATAATTATATATTATGAAAACGCATGAGTATTATCAGAAACAATTTTGATTTGTGTAATGAAATTAGTATAATATAGTTTCGTTTCCTGCATTTGCCCCTTTTCCACGTTGTTTACAGATGTCTTCTACTGTATGGATAAGCTTCTACGTTTCGACCGCTTTTACTCTGTCCCGGTTACACCATCGTGTCAGTGGTAATGATCAGCACCAATGAGGGAAAGTTATAACCAGTTTAAAAGTCTTTGTTATGACCTGCAGTAAATCTAACCCGTGACATCCCACATCCGAGGCAGACTATCTACCAATATACAACCGAATTTACACGGTATCTTTAACCCTTTACCATATATAGACTTTTAACAATACTTAAAAACCGTTGGGGAACAGGGTTGAGCAGATGAATTTATTTATAACAAGTAAATGTCAAACAAGATAACACTCTAAAAATAAATCAAAATTTAGATAATCTAAATCATGTGAATGTTCTTTTCCTTCATACTATAAGCGATGCAGTCTTGAAAACACGGGATAAGAAGTAAAATGTCCATGGTGATAAACCTTTCATACCCCTTTATCAATAATGTTCGATGTTTGTTTAAACTTATTTGTTTTAAATCGATTGCGAAACATTTCAGCTAATATCAATTACGTTCGATGTCTGCTTAAACTTATTTGTCTCGCATCCAATGCGAAACATTTCAGCTGATATTAATTACTTTCGATGTCTGCTTCCTGGAGACATAACTGGTACACTCGCATCAATCGTGTGGAAGATCCGCTCATCCGTGGATTCGAACGTGCAACCTTTAGTTCGAGAGGCGATGCTCTTCCATTGCCTTATTGTCTCAACACAACTTATAAGATAACGTGACTAGATTAAATGGTCCGTCATTTTAGAAATCCAAACTTCGACTGTTTAAACCCTTTTTAAAATACAACAAGTCTGCAGCAGACGACTTTGACAACCGTTTTGGCAAGGCTATTTAAAGGCTCGATCAGCTATAGTGTAATTGTAAGTTCGTGTTGAAAACAGTGGCACAAAAAAGCGAAGATGATCATATTAAGCAATTACTTAATTTGTCATATTGCCACTAAAAGCCAGCTGTTGTTAACGTGTCAAAACGTGTTATGTGGGAATAAATTAATAAGCGTATACAGCGTATACAGCGTATAAAGCGTACAAAGCGTATAAAGCGTATAAAGCATATAAAACGTATAAAGCGTATAAAGCTATTAATTTGCACATCTATACTACGAGCCGTCCAACGAGAAAAACAACATTATGGTATCTGCGTAATGTATAGACCAGATCAGCCTGCGTTGTCCACACAGACTGACCCGGGCCGACACATTCCGTCACAGGGATAAAGAGGTATAGGGTAATGCTTCCTTAAACAGAAAATCCTCATGAGGAAAAACATGTCTGTTCCGGTTAGCCTGCTGATCTTGGTCAATACTTAACGCAGAACTCCATAATGTTGGTTTACTCGCGAGACTGTTCATATATGTTCAACACAGAAACTTTACGTACTGAATGTTTATTTGACTTAAAGGGCAAGAATACGGACGAGATCGGACTGCACGAATAAACGGGATCAACATTGGTTACATGTGTAAGACGGTTGTTGTGTATCTGTATTGTAGTTTAGATAGTAAAACAAATTGGTTATCGGTTATCATTCCCTCTGGACTTTGTATCCGGACCCCGTCACACAATACTTTGTGAAAATAAATCAAAATATAGATAATGAAAGATGGGCGATAGTATTATCCACAGTTATTTACATTCGCTTTCTACTATACTCGATACAACCTTGAAAACACTGGTGGATAAACAGTAAACTGTCCATTTGAGTCCTTCTTCCCTTTGTGTTTAAATACACACACGGTACAACAAGACGAAATACATTGGGTTATCACAACAACAACAACAACAACAACAACAACAACAATTATTTTTATTTATCAATTAAGACGCCCCGAGGAGCAGAACAATTACAGTTTAAATTAAAGTAAACAAATTATTAGGATGATTATGTTGATTTGAAAATTACAAACACAGTGATGAGTGTATTCTCAATGATAATGAATGAGTGAATACAATCAGTACAGTTATATTAATGAAGCAAGAGCTGGATGAACACTTGTGTCTTATTAATTAATTAATTTGGCTCTTCTAGTCTTTATTAAAGTATCTATCAATTGTATTATTATATTATTAACTATTCATTCATTTGACATCAACCATATACATTTAAAGATTTAAACATATCCAACTATGGGAATCAGCGACTGTCAACAATCGATAACCAAGAATGATATTCTAATACGCATTAATATGTAGGGGAAAGTCATATAAACCTAATGTGATAATTTTCTTTTTCGAAAATATCAAAAAAATAACTTTAATAAGCATTTAAAATCCGAATTCAAAATAAGCCAGTTCGCGATTATC